>BMAO01009018.1:0-50700 GCA_019973975.1 Trichonephila clavata | reverse complement strand
GGTTATCATCAATCGTAAATTTAACCTTAAATAGTTTTTATTTCTAAATATTTACCTTTTTTATATGGGAAAGAATGTTTATTGTTTTCTGAAAAAAGCTTTGCTAAAATGTTGTGCAGAAAGTTTTTTTTTATCGTCAGGTGTATGATAATTTAAATTCTCATAATTAAAAAAAACTTTTTACCAGAATTGAATGAGAGATTTATAGGCTAATTTCAAGATCACCAAAATCAGATAATTAGGAAGTAAACCTAGAGGCCGCGGAAGCCAAGTGGTCAAGGTATCGGATCGTGGCTGGTTTGTCACGAGTTCAAGCACAGTACCACTAAAGACCACTTATTATGTAGGGAGATGCACGTTAAATCTGTTGAGAGCTCAAACGCCATCCCGTTAATGTGGTGTGGTAGTTAGGAGAGGTGTACCAGCTCAGGTGTCGTCCTTGACCATGGTTCAAAATTACGAGGTCCGTCGCCAAAAGCCCTCGTGTAGCTAAACAGTGCGACGTTTATATTCAATCACTCCCAGGAAGTGAACTTATTCATAAAGGAAATTTTTTTATAAGTTATTTTATTAATCCATTAATATATAATATAGATTCCTTTGGACCAATAATATAGGCAACAGTTTTATCAAGCCTCACTTAGAACTTCTAATTAAGCGTTTCTCAATTTTTTAGTAACAATTTGCAATTGAAAGTATCAAGAATAGAATTTTTACTTAAAGGCTAATTTCCTGCAAAGCCAATTTGCATTAATTTCTGGAATTCATTCATCAATTAATTTTTATATATTGTTTTTTAGAATTTCTTTGGATGAGTGTTTGGTTATTTAATGAATTAGTAATCACACACATACAACTATATAATACTGAAAATTTGAAATATTCTATATTTTTTGACAAAATATTTTAAGACTTATGAGAATTTTTTCTTAGTAGTACTGCAACTTCACAATTATTCTTTAAAATTTTTATAATAAACATGCATTTTTTCAATTTTGATTAATAAAGTTTTGCGTAATTAATTGGAGAACTACTCGTTTGTATATATTTTTAGATACTTTAATATTGACCAAACACAGAGTTAAAAGTGTGTTATGTTTTTTTAAGATTAAATCTTTTTAGTTGCATTTCAAATGTATTAAACTTTAAACTAACCTTTCCCTTCTCTTTGTTACAATTCTAGAGTAATCTGTTTTTTTTTTGTTTAGCATGCACCAAAAAATTCATGTTAAGTGCTGTCCATCCCCCAATACTAACAAATTATTTTGATTTCCATTGAAAAAAATAATAAAAAAGCAAAGCTCTGAAAATTTAAAGCTCCACAAATTGTATTTATGCTTATTAAAGCTCTTCAAAAAAGAAGATTATATATATTTTTTGTATTAGTTTCTTTGGGAGAACATTGTATCAGTTACTGTACTATAATGATCAATAAAATAAAAAATTTGGTTAGAATAAATTATTCATTTAAAATTTTCGAACTAGAACTGAAGCAAAGCCTTATAACGGCATTGTTAAGGTCTTCTCTGGCTAGAAATTTGAGTTAGGTTAATAAGTATTTGTAGATCTCCACACATAACTTGCTATATTTTTCCTTTAAATTATAGCAAGAAATCTAATTGGAAATTTATATAGGTGGCGCTGCCATTCCTTTACCATACTTTTACAATTAAATTCCTATATATATATATACAGATATTTATTTATATATAATATGAATAATATAATATTAATATATATTTAAATTAAGAACCTATTAAGAAATGTTGCATATCTGTTGTAATTGTTGCAAATATTTAAAAATTGAAATGAATTATTGTTTGGGATCTTAATTGTGTTTCAATGACTGACTGCCTCTATTCAGTCTGTAATGATTGTTTTTTTATTTACAACAAAAATAAAATTATACTACATCTATAGAGTCATGTAGTAAGCGCTTTTTACATATTTTCGTTTTGTTGATATGTACAATCTTCATCTGTGGTTGAATGCCTAACGTTAGTGGTTGATCCCTTTTTGCTTGGTAGCTTGTGCATTTCAGACAGACATTTTTAAAGTGTTGAACATTTTCTTACAGAATCCTTTTTAAACTCGTAAGAACTCGGTCCTGAAAATGAAACTGTAGATTATTATCATAGAAATGATCAAAGTAATAATAGGAGTTAGATCAATGCCTTCAAGAATATTAATCTGTTTAGTGTGTGCTTAACCAAAATTCGATCAGTCGAAACATTTGAAATTATTTGCTATTAATAAACTGAAGTTACTGTTCAGTTACTATTTAATACAACGAAAGTATCAAAGATAGTTCCCGATCATTAAAACATTGATGAATACTTATTATAACAAGATTTCAGAAAGTGTTTAAACATATAAGGTATAGAAACTGAATTCTAGGTTCTATAACTCACGATTTATACAACATCGAGGTTTATTGTTCCGTTAATGTAAATTTCAAGTTCAACTTTTAGTTTTTGTATAAATCGGGATGAGAGAACTGTATCAATTGCATTATATTGAATTTTAAAATTGTAAATCGAATCTTTTATTCTGTGTGTTGTAAAAGCTTTATGTGGATTTTTATGCTTGAGTTCTCAATAAAAAAATGTTTTGGACTCTTTTTTCCAAATATGTCTAAATCAATTAACAAAATAAAAAAAAATATGATATCGATATCGTTGAAAACATCGTTGCTGATTTTCATTAACATATTTTCAGTTTACTATTCGATATTCTAATACGTCTAATTGAATTTATAATCCTGTTAAGTGTAATGTGAAAACCCAGAATTAGAATTTAGTCACACGATAGATGAATGGTGATTGTTCATCGCCATTTCATACCTGGAAGTACCTAAATCAGTTCTAAAATATGTGACTTAAGTTTCATTATGTGCATGCTGTTTCTTTTTACATTGAATAAAATTCTTTAACTGACATATATTAATTCTTTTGCGGTCGTGGTAACCAAGAGATAGTAGGCGCGAAGTCTTGGGCAAGGACTTCTTAAGACTCTTTGAGGCCCTTGTCCCAGAGAAATCTTAAGACTTTTTATAGGCCCTGGACCCTTATGCAAAATTAGGCTCTACCTGAGATCGTTAAAAGTAGACAGTAGCATACATTATGAAATATTCGCGTTCAAACAGTAATTTGAAACAAATAAATGTGCACAACTCACAATCTCTAAAACCTAGGCATAAACCGGCTAGTTCGATGGCCGCATTTCAACTAGATGAGTTGAATGATTGTTTATGGTATTATGCCTAGGCCTTGACATGATCAACAGTCATCACATAATAATAGTCTTACCACTTTTTCCAGTTAACATGCAGTTGGAAATTATCTGTTTTTTAGAGAATATGTAAGGGAATAAGGTTTGACCATTAAAATTAGCTGGATCAGGATCTTATTAAGACAGAGTCGGAACGAAACGATGCCCCCACCGAGGGTGGGACCATGGGTCCGGGCCCAGTTGGCTCATGCCTTAATACGTCCCTGGTCCTGGGTGCTACTGAAGACCCGCCATGTAGAAGGGTTTTGTCACGTTAAATCTGTCGAGGCTGGAAGCCCTCATGTTGGCATTACGTGGAAATTTGGAGACTAGATATGCCAATTAGGTGTCATTCTCGTCCCTTAACCGAAGTTCAAAATTATTAAGCTCATTGCCAATAGTCGTCAAGCAGCTTCAAAGTGCGACGTTAAGAAAAATCGAATTGAATTAAAAATTCCTGTAAGAAGTTATTTCCTTGGCAGACCTTTGTCAGTCCGGACGTTAATATAGAGTGAGTTATGAGTAACTTTTTTTTAAAGAATGTATAAGATAGAGTCTTACGAATATTTTTTATATTAGGAAAAAATCCATTTATTATAAAATTTAATTAGTACGATGTACAAATTAAACGTTAACACAAAAAAAAGCCTGTCTATTATTTCGCTCTTTGTATTTTAGTCTTCATTTAACTTATTTTTAGGAATAGTAACGTTTCTGGAATTTTGTAAATTAAAGTGTTTAGTATATTTTTTTGTAATATTTTCGCTGAGCTGTTTTTTTATTTTTTTTATTTAAGATAGATTTGATGCACTTTATTTCAAAAGTTAGCTTTTAGTTTTATATGTAGGAACCTGTGACGGTTTATCAATTGGGTTCTTTAGGCGGGCGCCCAGGGGCCCGGATAAGCTGGACTTAATCTGGTTTCGGGTAATAAATTTCGATCCGCCAGTGCCAAGGGAGCCTATAAATCTTTTGCATCCGAAATGAGCTTAAGTCGGTACTGGTAGGAGCTAGTATTAAATCTCATTGTTTCTTTGCTTAACTCTATTAATTTATAAAATATATATAATGAGTTATTGATTAAAATAAAGTAACAATGAGGGGACCTATTAGGTACCTTGCATATATCATGTTGACTAACTTTTGGGACACAGCGGGTCCAAAGAACAATGTATTGGGGATCAAAATTAAAACAAACTTGTAAATAAAAGCAAATTTGTAACAACATTAATAAATAAATAATTTAAAAGAAAAATACATTTATTGTATTTATAGGTAGTTTTGGAATAAGATTTTCTTATTTTTTAGTGTAATATTCTTTATCATTTTCGTTTAATTACATCAAATTTATTACATTTTTATCTTAAATGTAATATTTTACTTTCTTTTTACTGGTCTTAAACTTGTATTAATTAATAGGAATTTTTCTTAACTATTCCTTTTACTTTATTGTACAAGAAACAAGTTTCAAAGATACAGGGGAAGAAAAGCCATGCGTTAAAGTTAGGTTGATTAAGTTGTATGATTAATATATAACAAGAAAAAAAAATTCTTTAAGCACATACTTTTCAAGCTTTGACTAGGATTTTAATGCAGATCTGGAAGAAGAATCTGGTTGTTTATAATTTATATTATTTGAGCAGACACTGTGTATTCCCAGAACAGCTCTTCGTGCGGTTTCATCGTGCAGTTGGGTATTCTGGAAAGAATTTCTGGACTGACCAAACACATTTGGAGAGGTTATTGCTGTATGAAAGGATACATCATTAATGATCTCAATAAAACATTTCAAAGAAGATAGATTTTGTTAAAGTACTGTATTTAATTGTGTTTAAGGTGCTCCTTTGCATATAATAAGCGTACCAAAATGTATAGTATATTTCTGACAAAACATATAACATTAAAAAAAAATATTAAAATAATTAATAAAAGTATGATTTTTAATTGTTTACTGATTCCTCAGAAATCTGCGAAACCCATATAGCTGTCATCTATATTTTTCTTTCAAACAAATATCATGTTTGCATTAGCCAAAGTCGTGGTCATCGATGTTTCTATTAAGTCGATTTAAATCTTGGTGTTATTAGACTCACCATGTATATTGGTCTATGCATAGTGACGTAACAAAGAATATCAGGGTCAGTCAGGTTTTGGGCCCCAAGCCGATTCTTACAAAGGTACATAACATCAATCAGACTTAGGCCCCCTAGAGTCCCGGCCTCTCCGCAATGCGGGGGTGTACGTTACGTCACTACTTATGCATGTGTTTAATATGTTAAGGCTCAAAGTCCTCACGATGGAGTGCGGGATGCTAGATCAGATACTTGTGACTCGATCATGGCTCAAAATTACGAAGTCCGTCTTTAATAGTTTTCTGAGTGCGACGTTAATAAACAGTCACTCACTCACAAATGTCATTATCAATTTGGAAGTCCGTGTGATACTGAAAAAGAGCACTGTAATTTATACATTCATTACATAACTCGCATCCTATTTTCTAAGACCTTTTCAAGGTAAAAAAAAGTGCTCCTTATACTCAGAAAAATACGATATTTATGATTTTTTTTTGTGAAAAAAATAATATAATTTTGGGTAAGTTTTTATATATATATGTACAGAAATTCACAATAAAATCAATTAATATTTTATAATTGTTTATAAAAGTACATTTTAAATAACATAAAAATTTTTTTTAAGTCAATTCCTACTTTGAATGGACAAATAGAAAATATTTTATTAACGACTGAAAATTTGAACAAGATATATATATATATATATATATATATACAGTAGAATGTCCTTTATACGAATCAATTGGGACCGGGCACCTTTCGGATACGCGATTGTTCGGATAACCGAAAACCGAATGGGATTCATGCAATATATGAAACCCGAATCTATACGAATATTGAAAATCGTAACATACGGGAAACGTGCTTGAAGAAAAAGCAAAATAGGTGTAAAATGTCTCAATTTTACGTTAATTGTGGAAAATAACCACTTATTTTTCGCTGTACCATTGTACACCTTCGTTTTTTCACTGCAATGTCTCTGATTCTCTTCAGCAGCAGCAACCCTTACTACTTTCGTTGTTGTTGTTTAACGTCACCTTTGGCCTCACGCGAAACAACTGTTGTGTGCACTGTTCAAAAACGTATCTGGACTTTAGTTCGGATATTTGACACTCCGGATAATAAACGGTCGGATAAACGACGTTCTTGTATAAATAAATACATGATTTTTTTAGGAGAGAGTGAGCTAATAGTAGGAATTGAAAAAATGGTACAACAAATAAGTAGAAAAATTTATGTCTATTAATCATGTTTATTTTCCAATATTCTGTAAAGTTGTACAAGGAAGTAAACTTTCCTATATTAATCACTTTATTCTAATCTGGTCAACCTTACAGAATCTTTTATTATATCTATTTTTCGTGAAATTTTGAATATTAACTGCTATATAGCACAATATTTTTCACTATGCTTTTAATAAGATAGCGCGCTTGCATTTCAAATGAAATGTAGATTATTTTTCTGTCAATGTTTCATGCTTTCATGTTAATGCATTTGTAAAATCTTTAAATACTTACTTCTGGGCAACGAAGGCGTATTTCTTGAACTTGTCATTACTTGATTAGGAAATGAAAAGTTTTGTTGTGCAAGAGGTGGGGCTATTGGAGGCAGGACCGGAACTCGCAAGCTGTTATTGTTGGGAGGTAAGGATTCACTATTGAATAAAATAATTTTGTTTTAGTGCAAAATATAATGTAATATTTTGATGATTTTGAGATAAGATACATATAATTCCATTGCTTTGTTTATCAGATAAAAATAATTATTTTGAAACATAAAAATGTGCACTATAAATTAAAGAGTAAAAAAAAAAAAAAAAAGTTAAATAATTGAACCTATGAATAATCTAAATAAATTACTTGAGTTTATATTGATAACCTTATATAATTTGTGAGGCCCAATGACTGAGTGGTAGTGCATCGCGCTTCCACACCACAGGTTCGAAGTTCAAACACCAGTTTGGGGAAGGTCAACTCAACCTTTCGTCGCTTCAGTGGGTCCATAAATGAGTACCAAGCTTGATTGACGACTTAACACTGGGGTTTTTGCGTCAGTCTGACCACCTGATCGGAACATCTGCTCATGGACCTCAGAGCCCAAGGGCACGTATACTGATATAGGCACAGTAGGTCTTGACCCTCATAAGCTGTTGCGCCACTGAGTTAAGTTATATAATTTGTAGCATATAAATTTACTTTTTCATTTGATTAAATGGAAATTAAATTAACATTTTATTAAATTAGATGGGAATTTAAATAATATATACCTAAAATTATGCTATCCTTTTTCGATTATTTTAAATAAACTACCGGTTGTGAGTTTGTTTCTAAAAAGACATGGTTTCCAAGAGAAAAAAGTAGTACCTCAAATTATAAAAGATAAGAATATTATGAAATAATATTTTTGAAACTTCGAAAGATCATTAAAAAATTTAAATATGTTATCGTTGATTTTCTTAATCTGTTTTTAATTTTATTTATTCAAATTTAAATTGAAGTACGTCACCTAAAATCCTTATATTGTGATTCTGAATGTATGACGTTAATGAACGGTTTGTTTTATATTATTTATTGTATTCCCAAATTTATTTATTTCACAGAAATCCACGAATCATAAGTTTTCGTAATCGAATCGAAATTTTTCCTGATTTCTTACATTTTGTTTTATTATTAGTATATCTTATTCTGGTATTATATTTACAAATAAAGTTAATTATAGCTCGAATTTATTTTCTTAAATGTTGCTTCTTCTAAGCTACCTTTCTTAATTTTTAATATTATAATAAGTTATGTGTATAACTATTTAAATACTATCTTTTTCTAAAAACTAAAATTGTGTTGAATCACGGGTTCTCAAGGGTAGAATAGGGGGCCCATTGATGAAGTCAGTTTTTTGGTGACCAGAATCTTTCGTCAAACTACCTTTATGTAACAATAGCTTTTCCAAGAGTAACGAAGCGAACAACGTCGAAGTAATGCAGAGCTGAATTCATTCTGGTACTAGATAAACATCGCCAAATCCTAACGGCCCCCTATTCTACACTTTATCCGAAGGACGATATGTTGAATTTCCTGTACCAATAAATAATCACCTAATCAAAGCAATATTTTTACTAATTCTTTTTTTAAACAGGGTTCCGATTAGTTTGTACATAGAGCATTAGATAATGATAAACTTACATTCCATTAGTAACTAATACCTAATGAGTTTGTGTTTAAATGTTTCAATTTCTTTAGATTGTCAGCTTAAGCATATTATTTTTGAAATATTTTCTATTTAAATCTTACCCTCGAAATATTGTTTAATCAATACTAATTTTAAAACTTTGCCTCATTGCAGTATTCGATGGACAATAAAAGAAATGTAGTGGTTTATTTTTAAAAATTAATTGTTCACTATTTTGCGAAACTTTTGCTGGAAACCAGTGATACTGTATTAAAATAGAACGCTTGTAAATAGAAGTAAATTAATGGCATAATAGAGTATATAAATAGAAAATATTAAAGTAAAAATAGATGAATGAACACACATGGTTATTTTAAATGAATCACAAAGAGTAAAAGTATGAGTTTTAGGTACTTACTTATTATCGCAACCTATTGGCGACATTATATGAAACGAAGCACATGATTGCCAATTCAGCGCATACGACACATTCGAAATTTGGGTTACCAACTTGGCGGGTTATCTTGAACGTTGGCAATTGTTGCGATAATACTTAAGTACCGAATTTTATTTTATAAATTGTAAGGAAAGAATTCTTTGTGTTAATACAACTGAATATCTTGTCTACTATTTAAATTCTTAAGCTAAGTTTTTTTTACTAAGTATAGAAATAATATATTTGTACATATATATATATATATATATATATATAGAGAGAGAGAGAGAGAGAGAGAAATTGTGTGCTCTGAATTGTTAGATATATACAGAGAGAGTTGCTGAATTGTTATATAGTTGTGGCTATTTTTTATCAAAATAACCTACTATATAAAATGACTTTTATATAAAATACTTTTGATTATTTTTGAAATTAATTTATTTCATACTGGGGCAAATTAAAGCTTAGCAATGCTCGTCTTTATAGATTTTTTGAAAATTAAAAACTTAAATTTGGCCTCTATTTTCATGAATCAGAATTTCATCTAGCATGTAGCATTATTTCATTTGCAGGAAAGCATATAATATTTTTCAAATTATACTGCAACAATTAATTTCACAAGCTAAAACAGCTCACCTATCAATTTGGCTTCGAGGACTGCTATGGTGGCTTGAAGGAGAAGTATGGCAACTACCATGAAGTGTTTCATTTAAATTAAGAGTTTCACCAGAATAAATTAGTCCTAAGAAAGAAAAATGGTAAAAAAATGTTTATTATAAATCTATTTTATACATAAAATTTTATTATTAATGTTTTTAAAATAAGGATCATTAGGAAAAACACAAAAATGATCTTATATTAAATTACAACTATCTATATTGTGAATATTATTCTTTTAAATATATTATTTATTGTATTTTTTTTTTAAAGAAATGAAGTTTAATTTTTTTATTATTGAAAGAGTTATACATATTTCAGACATAATTTATACAAATATTGCTTATACTTCAAACTGAAATATCAAAGCTCTGTATAAGATAATACAGTGACATGTAAATACTGCTCTTTTCTAAATACTTGTAAAAGTTCTTATTTTTGTTAATTTTAATCTTATTTTGTTCTTATTGTGTTAATTTTATTTTAATAGAAAATATCGCATTTGAGTTTAATTGTAAGATATCCATCAAATTTTGACATGCAATGACTAATCAGATTCCTGAAATTATGGAGCTTTGTGTCTTTGTGTATTTATTGAAAACTAAAACATTTGTTTTTAATCAATTGAAATATATATAATCGTTTCAATATCAATTTATGATCATTACTGTTATGAAGAGTAAGAGACACAATACCCAATTTAAAGATTTGATCCTTAATTAGTTTTTAAAATAAATTACAAGTTGCTAACGATAGCCCATAATCGAATAAAGTATTACTTTTTAAAACTTTTTTAAAGACACTTATGAAGATTACAAATGAAGTGCAAGTCTGTTAAAATAGTTTCAAAAATTTCAGTTTTTTAAATAATCTTTTAGTTTTCATACTTATGAACTTTCGGAAATTTTATGCAGTAAAATAGGATATAACGAAGCTACAAAATGCTCAGAAGTAGAAAATCCGTCGAAGAAATACTCTTAATAGCTTTAATTAATTTGTAAAATGTAAATTATATTTATATAATTAGTATAGAACAGGGATGGTGAACCTTCATGGATAAACGTGCCATTTTTTCTTAAGAAATGTTTAATGAGATATAGATGTGCCGTCAAATAATTTGTACTTATGTTTATTGGGAAAATAATAAAACTAAATACTAAAAACTCTGAACTCTTTATTTGCTACGAAGAAATACATTTTGTACTGTATAGTAGTAAATGTTTTAGTTATACGTGTAATTCAAATTAAAATAACATTAGTGTGACTTCTGTGTTGCAGATTAGATGACAAATAACTTATTTTAGGGTTGTGTAAGATGTTACTTTTAGCAAATTCACACACATGCTAAATTGGAGTCATCTGCCAAACAGTTTCTAAGCGAGTCTTAAATGTTATTCATCTCTGGAAATAATGACTCGCAGGCATAGGTAGCTGAAAGTATGGTCTTCTTCAAATACTTAAAAGTGTCTGGAATCAAATTCGATGCATCCAAAATTTTGTTTCTAGAATTTTTACTTATATTGCTTGTTAATCTTTCTGTTTCAATCAATTCCAACTTTCCCTTTGTTTCAATAAATTTTTAAATCCATATTGAACTAGACTGAAAATCAATCAGTTGCATTTCAAATTCATCAATCTCCAAACAATCTAATGGGGACAAGCTTAGTTTATCAAATGAAGTCACATCAGGGTACATAATAAACTTGAGCGTTTTTGATAATTCTTTGAACTGAGAAAATCTGGCTGAAAATTCCTTGATTGAGAAGAATCAACCAACGCCCCAAGACCAATCACTCGCGTTTGTTTGTAATACTTCTTCTTAAACTTTGTTATTTTGAACTAAAATGCAAGCCGTTTTGCTCGTTGGCGTGTCCAAAATATTGTGTCGCGTGCCATTGGTTCGCCATCCCTGGTATAGATCCTTAAAGATGATACATTTGATCTATGTATCTATTAATCCTTAGTTTTTGCTTATCAATGCAGAGTTTTAAATTTATGTACGAATTTAAAGAAAAGCTTCTCAACCGAGTTGTTACAGTCACGAATTTGTGGGCGGTGTTGATTCTATCTAGTCGTTAGTTTGAGCCCTCGTGCCACTAAAGACCTCCAGTGTAGAAAAGATGATTTTAAGACTTAATTTTGCCTAGATTCAAAGTCCTCATGTTGGTGAACTGTGAAAATTTTGAGACATCACTTGGATCGAGGTTCAAAGCTACTAAGTCAGCAATAATTTTCTTATGAGTAGAAAAGGTGACGTGAAAAAACAATCAATAAATGATTAAAACTTTTCTCCTTCTTATTACTTCGAAATGGAAAAGTGTAAAAAAAGGTAAACCTGGATAATGATCTGATGATGATCCTGGCTGTGAACTCCTGGGTGACCTTCCCAGGCCGCTGTCTGTTGGTTCTGGCGGTGAAGCATCACACAATGCAGTTGGCTTGATGGCTTGAATGACTAAGCACTCACTCAAATCTTTAGGATCCAATTCTTCAACACCTCCTCTTATCTAAAAGTAAATTATTGAGAAACATTATTATTACTTATTTTCAATCAAGGAAAATTTCAAAAATACAGGGTGATTCGCTACTAGATCGACAAATTTGCAGGGTGTGTGCTTGGTACATAGAGGACTAGGAATCTCACAGGAATGCAGGATCACAAACAGGGACGTCTTAAGGCATGGGCCAACTGGGCCCGGGCCTAGGGCCTAGACCACAAAGGGGACCTCGTATCGTTTTTGACTATACCTTAATAAGATCATGATTTGAATAATTTCAATTGAATTCTCCGAAAAACTGGGAATATCTGACGGTATGTCAACTGGCTACATGGGATGACTGTCGTCCATGTATAGGTCTTGGCCTATCACGATACTCCATCATTACTCATTGAGTGAAAAGGCTGCAGTCAGTCAAGCCAGTTTGTGCGATGGTAAGTCATGCACATTTATTTGTTTCGGGTTATTGTTTGTAAGAGTATTTAACAATGTATGGTATGTATTGTCTACTTTTAAGGGTCATAGGTGGGGCCTACATTTCTGAAAGGGCCCAGGGCCTCAAGAAGTCTTAAGACGTCCCTGATCGCAAACGCCATAGCTGAGAGCTATGGTGCAAACAAGCAGAGAAAAAGACCCGAAACAACACATTGATGGGACAGAAAACATTTTATTGAAAGGTTGTATTACAACAGATGTTTGAAATTATGACCAGAATTTGTCGGGCAAGTCTGACAGTGGAACTGCGTATGGAATTCCTTACATTTTGGAAGATTCCTCCCGGCAGTTTTGTGGTAGGTGGCTCTGAACGGAAGGTTTCGGGAAAACAGATCCTGCTGCAAAATCTAATGGGCACGCCGCTCGACTGTTATATTAGCGACTTTACTCAAACAGGTTTCTTCCACATCACACGATTTGTGCAAGTGTGAACAGAAAGTGACGTGAGTTTGGTTTTAGTCACATAAAGAGCTTGGTGTACGAGTCGCCTGTTCCTTCAGTTGAAGATATCATCGCTCAAATATCTGTAAATGTCGGCAGGATACATGTCATGCCAGGAATCTTTTACAACTTAAGGAATCTTTTACAACTATGCAGCGACGCTGTCTGGTATGCCAAACGACTTCTGTTCTTCATTTCGAACATCTGTTTTAGTAAACCTTTTAACAAAATGTTTTTGTCCCATTAATGTGCTACTGCTTCTGTTCTTTTTCTCTGCTTCTTTGCACCATAGCTCGCAGTTACAACATTTGAGGCAGTACATTCCTAAATGATTCCGAGTCGTTTCTGAACCCCCTACTCACCCAGCAAGTTTGAAAGGTCTGGTTAAGAATCAACCTGTAGGTGTTACCCATATATATAATGTGTGCTATCATTTATTTGTAAAATAATCGATGCCTTCCTTAAAATAATTTTTATCTTCTATTGGTAGTGAGGGGAATATATATATAAGTGGGATAAAATATAATTCACACATACATAAATAAAAAAAATAATTACCTATGAATTGCTTTGGATATTTTTACAGCAAGCGTTCTTAACCTTTTTTTAATGATTTTGCATTTCCTTTAGAATCAGAGATTTTTGTTGGTAATATTAATGCTTATATTTTTTGCTGGTTATATAGAACAAATAAATTAATTGTGTTAAGGTCATTAATAAGGATCGAAGAAATAGAGAGAGAGTGAGATAGAGATAGAGTGAGATAAAGAGAGAGTGAGATAAAGAGAAAGAGAGAGTGAGAGTGAGAGTGAGAGAGAGTGAGAGAAAGAGTGAGAGAGAGAAAGAGAGAGAGAGAGAGAGACAGAGTTTTTAATAACAGAAATAAACTTAGAACAAGAAATAAAAGACTGCACGAAATAAAGTTCAAAATTTTAAGATGTTCATTCAAATTCCGGCCCCTCATTCATAGGTTGATTCTTTTTAATTTCCACACATCTAAGGTATTGAGGGGGGGGGTAGATAATTCCCCTTAATTGTATTTTTAGCGCGTTTTTCACGTAGTGGAACAAAAGCGCTATTAGGACGCAAATTTCGTCTTCGTTCTATATTTTGTCGTACCTTTTTCTCGGCCAATAAGCAACCAATTGACTTCGGGTTTTCGGCATTTGGTCGCATTTGTGCCCTAGATGAGCTGAATCATATTTAAATTTCCCCATAGTTTTCCCGAATTTTCCTATAAATTTTCCTGAATTTCGCTAGTTTTGCTTTTTTATAGTGCTGATACAGATTTGTGTCATTATTTCTTTTCAGCTCAATAGTAGTACATTTAGAGGAGTGGTACAGTACACTACTTTCTGTTAGTAAAAAGTTCATTAGTTGCATTATTGTAAAATACAACATGTGAAAAACGCGCTAAAATTACTTGGCCATGCCAATGATTGATATCTTGTTTACGTCCTTTATTCTCTTAGCACATTCTGTTACTTTCTATTTCCGAGGAAATACATAATTACCTAAGAGAGTGTATTTTTTTATTATAATTTAATTTATTCATTTTTAAATATTTCGTCTCACACCATTAAGACTGCATAATCACCGGGTCGGGAATCCTTGCTCTAAAGAAAAACAAAAAGCAAAAATTACTTGTTTCAAACGTGAAAGTGCCAATATAATGTCTTTACGCACTACTGCTAAGTATTATTTTTTTTCCTAAAGCGAAATCATTTGTATCTTTATAAAAAAAAAGCGACGAGGATATTTAACTTCTAACAGAGATAGTTCATTGTTTTCAATAACCATAATTGCAGAAAATTGGTGTTTTTTTTAAATAAAATCTGTAAGTCAGCGGTTCTAAAACTTTCGATTGCCTCGGGCTCAATTTTGTATCAACCTGACATCGCGGACCCCCAAGATTTTAAACACTCCTCCCCCTGACTCCCAAAACTGGGCGGAGTGATTTAAAGGTTCCTCAATGATCCCCTAAGATTGTCTCTGCTATTTATACAGACTTTTTTTTAACTTTGCTTTTTTTCCTTAAGGAAACAGTAAGCATATAATTTTAAAAATATTACTATAATATACTAATTTCAAGTAAATAAATAATGTACTTCACTGACTAGTTAAATCCCTCAGGGGGCTCACCTTCTTTAGATGAGTACGGGTGTCACAATCCCGAGGTGCCCTAGTGATCTTTTCCTTTTCCCACGAGGTTTACTGTCTTTTGTAAACATGGGCTTCACGAACCCGGGGTACCCTAGTGATCCTTCTCTATTTTCGACCCTCTTTCTTGTCATTCAATTCATTCTTTCTTTCTCTTCCCGTCTAGACCACAGATATTAAAACAAATGTTTGGCGCAGTATAGCCGAAATCGGCTCTTGCGCCAATAAACCCCAAAATCACTCATTCACTGACTAGTTAAAATTTATAATGATAAGGATGATATACTGTATTTCTTTTACAAGTGTTGATATATCAGGTGTAATATTTGAAATCTGCAATCTCAGTTCTGGTTCTACGCTTTCCACACTCTGTAGTTTTTAAAATAGAAAAAGTGCTGCTGAAAACGTTCTTTCATATAAATAAGTGATTTGGAAAGGCAACAGAAATTGATCGAAAGACATGTTCTCGTAGAGTTTTTCATTGGGGGACTTTAGTGATCTAGTCTGGGATGGCACGTTTTCCAATTTTACCAGGAGGTATTTCAGAGTCTGTAAAAAAAAAGAAAAATCTCAACATTAAATAAGAGGCCTTCATGGACCCCATAGAAAGGCGCTGGGGTTCCGCAGACTACAGTTTAAAAACCACTGCTTTAAGTAATGATTCTTTTTCTTCTCTTTTTGACATAAACCTTATCTGATAAAGAGATGATAGAGAAAAATCAAAAACTTTTTACGTTGAAATCTTTCAGAATGGGTTTGAATTTGCAAATCTGAGTGTCAACGATAAATATTAATTTTTTCGATACATTTATTTTAATGTCAACTATTTATCAACTTTTTCATTATTAGTGTTTCTGAAAACTCTAGAGGTTTCCAGAAATTTTGATCCCCTTCTAGCTTATACGATGTTTATTTGTGAAAAAAAAAGTGATGTGTATGCTATTTTTTTGTTATGGTAGCAAATCATAAACATTTTCATAGTAGTTTTATAAATATGATATACACGTATTGATGAAAGAAATTCTATTAATTCCTTTGCATACTTTACAACGGAGTAGTTAGAATTTCTCACCTTTTTCCTATCTGGCTCTTTTTTCTCAGGATGACTTTTCTTAACGTGTTTCCTCAATGAACTGGGATCGGTATATTTTTTACCACATCCTGCAACTTGGCAAACATATGGTTTCTGCAAAAATAAATGAAAGAACATATAATAATAATATACAAAAAAATTTAAATAATTTTCTTTTTACATAAAAAAATTCAATTTTACCATTTTCATATTAATTTGGAAAGTATAATGCTTTTTAAACAATATATAAATATATAATAACATGATTAATTTCTTTAAATATTACTGAGAATTCCAATCAAAAGACATTTTAACTCATAAAGAATTTAAGTAATATTTTATGAGCATTTGTATTCATAATTATATAAACAAGGTATGACACACACACACACACACACACACACACACACACACACACCACACCACACACACACACACACACACACACACACACACACACACACACACCCACACACACACACCACACACACACAACACACACCACACACACACCACACACACACACACCACAAAGAACGAGACTAAGTGTGTAGATTGAAAAAAGAGTGTAGTTGGCAACAACTGTTTTTTGGTGACGTCACCCCAAGCACTTCTATGCACGTGGCCAGTTTCGCTTCAATCGATCACTCCAGTTCGGAAAACTGCATCATTGAGTGAACATGTACAACTGCATTCGGCCGGAAAAATGTCGAATCAACAACAAGTTTCTTGTGAAGAAATCCACCACGAAACTATTTCAAATATTAACCGAGGCTTATGGAGAGGAAACTTTGTTTAGTGTACATGCGTTTGAATGGTATAAGAGGTTTTCAGGGGGGAAAATCAGTGTGGAAAATGACGAACAACCTGCTGGGTCCCCAAGGTCAGCGATTACAGACCAAAACATAGCCAAAATTCATGATATGAGTGAGTTCTCACTCACATCAGTGGTCAGACTGTTAATCAACACTACTACATTGAAGTACTAAAAATACTTCGTGAAAAAAATGGGGGGAAATGGCCAGAATTGGGGAATGATGGATGATTGTTGCACTAAGACATTGTATCCCCTCACAGGGCCTATCTGTCAAGCAATTTCTGACCAGCAAAAGCATTACTCTGATATGGCATCTTTCTTATTCACCTAATTTGGTCCCATGAGACTTTCTTTTATTTCCTACAGTTAAATCTTGTTGAAAGGGAACCCATTTTACCTCAGTTGAAGAGGTTCAAGCAAAAACTCAGAATCTCCTAAAGGGACTTTCAAAAACCTCGTTCCAGAACTGTTAACAGCAATGGTTGCACTAAATGCAGAAGTGTGTGAATGTTGAAGGGAACTACTTTAAGGTGATACTATCACGGAGAACTGATTCTGTAAGTACAATGATTTATTGGACCAGTCCCGTTTTTTTTTTTGCGTCACACCTCGTATATATATATAACACTTAAGAGCCAAAACATTATGACCACCTGTCAATAACGAGTTGGCCCACCTTTGGTGCGCAACACAGCTTCAACTCGCCTTGGCATGGATGCCACAAGTCCTTGGTAGATGGCCAGAGACAGATTGTACCAGATGTTTAAGCTACGGTCACGCAAATCCGAGATATTGCGAATTGGTGGTCTTTGAACTCTGAGCTGCCGTCCCATGACATCCCAAATGTGTTCTATCGGATTGAGATCCGGTGAGTTAGGCAGCCAGAACATTAACTGGAATTCAGCATCATGTTCCTGGAACCTCTCCAACACAATTTTAGCCTGGTGACACGGGCGTTGTAGTGATAGAGCATTCCATTTCCAGCTGCAGAAACAGAGGCCATGTAAGGGTGCAACTGGTCCGCAATGATGTTCAGATACCCTGTAGCATTCATGGTCTGCTCTACCACAACCACGGGTCCCAGAGACGCCCAAGAGAACGTCCCCCAAAGCCTAATACCGCCACCACCGGCCTGTGTATGATCTACTGTACATTGAGGGAGCAACTGTTCGCCTGGAAGACGGCGTATCCTGACACGGCCATAGGCATGATGAATGATAAATCGTGATTCATCTGACCAGGCAACTCTCTCCCACTGATCCATGGACCAGTTGCGATGTTCCCGGCGCCCAGCGCAGCGCAGTTAGCAGCCTTGGTCAACAAAGGCACACGGTGGGACGTTTGCTGCGTAGCCCATATCAGCGTGACCGTTGAACAGTGTGCTTCGATGCTATTCTACTTGGCCCTGCATTGTATTGGGCTGTCAAATGAGCCACTGTCTGGCTCCGGCTTTGCCTACCATGCAGACAGTCTCCGACGACCTTTTTGATAGCGTGTGGACGTCAACATCATGTCTACTGCTGGTTTCACTGTCATTCATCACTTTGCATAAGTACTAACGCTGTAGATCTTGAACAGCCGGTCGTGCAGTTTCAAATGCTTGTTCCGAACACTTCGAGCCGTTACAATCTGCGCCTTATCAAGTCAGCAGATCCGCAGCCATCATACAGTAAGTGAAAGAATGATTCTTCCAGACTCTCCAGCGGCAGTTAAATACCACTTCCACCTGATCACGTGCCTTCCCCGTCATCCAGACGAGTTCATTGCAAAATGTAGTTGTGGTCATAATGTTTTGGCTCTTGAGTGTATGTAGAGAAATTTTGATTATATATATATATATATATACGTGTACCATCAAACTAGTTTAACCTTATTTATCGGTTCAAATTGGAGGTTGCATCTGATCCCCTTAAAAATTTTTACCTAATTTTAAAATTTTGCTATTTTTACTTTTATCTTCGCCATTGAGGGTTTGAATTAGGATTTTGTATTTTGAGATTTTATTAATTTAACATTTTCGTATTTATCAAATATTTATGTTTCATCTATATGTTTATATATATGTGTGTATAGTGGACATTTTGACACTCAGAACAAATTGTTTGCTAATTTAAATGAGTTGCATTTGGAAGTTCCAGTTTTTTAATCCATAACAATTATAAAAATTATGCATTGCATAAAAAATTAATTCGTGAATTGTTCTTAATGTAGAGCAAAAATAAATTCTTTTGGTAATATGTTTTTTAATTTCATATTCTAATGATAATTGTTTTGTTTGTCTAATATTTTTTTCAAAATTTTTTGAAACCATCATTTTATTATTGAATTTAAAAATAAAAACATTTATCCGAAGAGGAGGAAATTTACATTTAACTGAATGGAGGAAAAATGTAAATATCCTTTATTGTTCCATGTCTCAGCATTTGTTGAGCTCGATAGTTGCCAATATTACCGTATCTTGATGGGTTTTCTGGTGTTTGGTTCGATCGGAAGAGTTGCTAAAAGTCTTGGTGCATCCAGGATACGTACAGAATACGGTCTTTCTCCCGTATGCGATCTTAGGTGGATTTTCAAATTCTCGAGTCTGGAAAAGGCCTTTTTGCAACCAGCAAACTAAAAATCATTGGTCTCATCACATTTTTGTAGTAATAAAATTTATTGAATTTAGATTTCTGAAGTTAATTTTTTCAAATAAGAACATTTAACTGCGTTAGATTTTGAGTCATTAGTTTATTACTATTCATATAATTTTTCGGCATAATAAGCATAACTGTTGGATTTAATATGTTTTAATGGAGTCACATTTTCAAAATGATAGTGTAGTGTGGTCTATCAAAAATCACAGCAATTATTAAAATGGTATTTCCATTCTAAATAATAAATTTTTTATATAAAAATAAAAAAATGAAAAATTACAGAAGGAAACAAGTACAAGAAACTATCGTATTTATATTCACTTCATTTTATTTTTACTTCATTTGTATTCTAAGCAGTGCTTACAAACAAAGTGAAAATGTTTTATGAATATTATATTTTTTAGGTCTAAGTGTACCAGTTTTAAATGGTATTTCTTTAAGAAATCTGTTAATTTTTACATGTCATTATCGTCACAAATCTTTTATTCTTTCAGTTTTGTATATTTGATATTATAATTCATTATATTGGGTAAAACAATTTTACTTATAAAACATACCAAAATTTGAAAATGCATGGAAATATTTAATTCACACAAACATTTTTGGATTAAAAACTTAAAATTAACCGGAAAAAGCTTTATATGTAAAAAAAGTAGTTTCTGCTTTTTTGCATCTCATGCATGCTTGGCTTATAAAAAACTTACCGTACATTTATTTGGTTTATCTCCAGAATGTATTCTCATGTGAACTAATAATTTATAGCGAGCGTTGAAAGGATGCAATCTTCGTGGACATAGCTTCCAAAAACAAATGAAGTCATCTCCCTTTTTCTGATCAATGTGAATTTTTTCAATATGAGTAACAAACTCTTCTTGATCGTGAAATACTGCCGTACAGTCTAGCCATCTGCAAGCATACATTCTGTTGGTTTCAGTATCGGTACTACTGTTGCCTCCTGCAGTTTTATCACCTTCTGAACTTTCAAAACTCGAGGAATTGGAAGGCTGACTGCTGCTTTCGGATGAACTGTTTTTGGAAAATACCAGCCATGTTGGTCATTATGTGGGAATTGGCTTTGTGGTGGACTAAAGATGTTTGTAACTGTTGTGAACGCGGAACCCAGGTTGAATGGCTGGTAAATGAGTATGAACCGGTAATTGATGTTGCAGTTAGATGATATGATCTTCTGTTGCAAACGCTGCGAGATCTTGGGGTAACACCTGGAGATTCTCGAATTCAGGCATCATTTGTGTATTCTGTGCAGTACTGTTGTTGTAACCCAATGATACACTGGACGAAATATCGACTCCAGATTCAAGATCTTGCATAGCTTGTATCACAAGTAAGTTGTCGTCTAAATTTAAAAAATCATTCTTCATTTTTTCATTTCGTAAGCATGCGTTTGATAAGTTACTGTTATCACTAGTAATAGCACTACTATTACCGGGTGTTCCCGTTTGAGGTGTATATGAAGAACTCCTTCTATTTCCGGACGAAGCCGAACCAGAATGAGGACTAGAACTACTATTGCGAGCGGACAAATGACCATAACAATCGGCCTTTTCCCCGTATGATCCAGGGGATACACAGGAAGAAGAGCTCCTTGAACCATTGATATAAGCTACTAAAGACGTAGGGGACATACGAATGATGGAATTTAAATCAATTCCTTCTGCAGATAAGGGGGAATTCGATAAGGCTCTCTTGTTTCTTGAACGGCTAGAATAAGATGATCTGCCGGAATACCGTGGGCTTGAATTGAAAGTTGATGGAAAATTTTCATGAAAATTTACAGAAAATGGAGAAAATGAAGTGCAGTACATTCCCATTTGGGAAGAATTTTGTGCGTTACCGGGAACAGATGCATAGCTCATTAAAGACAAGTTATCCGCAAATACTTAAAGCATACCTGAAATTATGCAGTAGATGCAACGGATGGTAAAACTGAAAATCGTCGAAACGTCGAGTCTGGTTTAGGTTGATACTGAGATGAAAAGGAATTAACAGATGTTGTTGATGTTGTCGTTGTAGTTGTCGTAAATGATGTCCGAGCATTATTTTGAACACTTATTAAGTCCATTGTGGCATTATTCTGCGGAATCATGAACATAGATAAATGATTTAATACTGATGACATGTCAGGTGTCATCAAGCTGGAAGATTGGTCCCCGTTGTCAACCAAAGCTGGTTGAGAAGCTATATTACAAGTTTGCATTGTATTAACCGTCGTAGATGAAATCTTCGCCAGTGAGCATGGATTATAATTGTCGTTTTCTGGCTTAAACATTTCATTAGGCGCTATATTTGATGTAGTATTCATAGAATGTTCTTGGTATTGGCCGAATGTACTTGTGTCCAGCACAGTGCACCCAGAAGAAGTTATGTCCATTGATGTATGTTGATTAACAGATGGAGAAGCATCAGCATGTATTATATTTTTGGATTTTTGAAGAATATTCTTCCGATTGTGAGTACCAGCTCTGTGGTGCTAATGAAATTAGCTGTGTTGCTTTTGGGTATTCTTCTGTGGATTCATTGAGGATGTAAAGCACTATCAAAGGTTGGAACACTTTGAATGGTCTGTTGTACTTCATTTGGTGGTTGATATGCATAGTTAGGATTAATGTTACCTTGATTGTTTCTTTGAATATAATTAGGCTGTGATTGTCCTGTTTGCATATTACAAGGCAAAGAAGCTTCAGCTGAAATAAAAAGTGTTTATTAATATATCGCGATAAACTTAACATTTCAATACTATCCTTTATTAAACGGGTTTTTAAGTAGAAGTATGCGGTACTTACGTTTAACACCTTGTTGCATAAAATAACCAACCATCATGTTTTCATACGCCGTTTTCAAATCGAAAAAAGGAGGGCATTGTTCCTGTTTTCTACAACTGCTGTCAAAGGATCAGGCATTTCAGATATGCTGTGAGGAGGCATATTTGGAATTCTTGCAGCAGAATGTGGCTTTGGAACAACAATTGGTGGTAGTTTTTGGTTAGGTGATAACGCTGTATTTCTTAGTTCCTTAGTTTCGGCTATCAACGCTGATTCCTGAAATGAAATGTACGTTTAATCATCCTGACTAGAGCATTTTAAAGTTAAAATTAAACAGGCTACTCAAATATCATCTAAATTTTAGACGTAACCGGAAGAATTATGAATGCACATAAATAAAAAAAGTAATTACAATATTTTTGCCAAACCTGGAATGAAGTTTGTGCTCTGTCTTGCAACGAAGATAATTCTGCAAAAGACGAAGCAGGTCTGTGCAATTGTGTGCTTTGGCTTCTAAATTCGTTGGATGAGATCGGTGGAAAAGATATTTTTTTCTGACTATGATGCAATGGAATGCTTTTCGCTGTATTCATATACAAAGACGATGGAGCAGCATCGTTCGTTGGGTAGTAGCAATCATTTTCATTCCTTTTTCCTGTCTTCGGTTCCTCAGTGCATGTCAATCGGCCCATCATTCTAGAAAGACAAATATTTATAGAGATTTAAAAACAAAGGATTTGTGTGTGACAGGATTTTGTTATGAAGACAGAAATTTAGAGTTCTAATTAGGTTTAATGATAGTGGACGTTGAGATTTATTTGTATCCAGAGTAGAAGAATGGATGCATAAAATATAGTTTAAAAACAAAGAAAGTTTTGGAAAAATATGTACAGTAGAACGTCGTTCATCTGAACGTTTATTATTCCGATCGTCGAATATCCGGACTTTGGTCCGGATAAGTTTTCGAACAGTGCAATGAGCTTAACAACAGTTCTTTCGCGTGAGGCCAAAAGTAATAGGAAACAACAACGAAAGTAGCAAGGGTCCATCAACTTCTGACGCTTTTCTTGCGTTAGAGACAGCTATGGAGTGGTACGAACAACAATCAGAGTGCTGTCCTACTCAATTACTGCTGCTCAAGAGAATCAGAGACCGTGAAAAACGTAGCTACACAATGGTACGAAAATAAGTGATTATTTTCCACAATAAAGGTAAAATTACGTATTTGTCCCTATTTTGCTTTTCTTCAAACACGTTCCGCATGTGATGATTTTCAATATTCGTATAGTGTCCGGTTTCATATACTGCTTGGATCACATTCGGTTTTCGGTTATCCGAACAATCGCGTATCCGTACGGTTCCAATTGATTCGGATAAACGAAGTTCTACTGTATAGTTCAGAAGGAATCAAAATTTTCACAATCTTAAAGACTGTGTTTTTAGTTTGAAAAAATTGGTGTTCTCTCTCTGTTATTGAAAAGTTAGCAGGTCGAACAACAAATTAAGTAGCCTCTGGAAATCAACAACGACGATGAATGAAAAAATTTCGATTGTCTTCTTTGAAAATTACTGTGAAAGTGTTCATTAAGACGTTAAATGGAAAATAACATAACTATATTTTCTATTTCAAGGTTCGAAATTAGATATGGTTGTGATACAGAAATTTTAATCATAATTCCATTGATACAAATATATTCAAACAAAATTGTTATTACTGATTGAACGATACATATTAAAAGGAGTAAACAAACGTAAAGGACGAGAGGGAGCAACTTTTTAACAAAAAATCCAATTTTTAATCCAAGAACAACCGATTCGCTAAAATATCTCATCAAATGATATATTTTTAAAATTATTATCAATAATAACTTAAAATGTATATCATCTGTTCAAAGAAAACAAATCTGTGTTCTAGTCATTCATTTCATTAGAATTAGTTTGAAGGTTTGCATATCTCTGGACTGCTAACAGGATCATCGGACTTATTGCCCATTAAATATATGTGGGATGAGGCTGGCTTACACATTCAGGCTCAAAGATGTGGAACAAAAATTGATGAATTTCTGGCAGAACATATTGCTAGAAGAGAGTATAGGAATCTATAATGATTTTAATATTCAGTGTACAATTGCTAACTATTGATAAGTCTTACAGCAATGAATTTTGAAATACATTGGACTAGGTGTATAATTTAACGAATTTTCCTCTTTCCCTGATTAAAATGATGCTACCCCCCCCCCTCTATTTAACGAATAATAAACCCCAAATTAGCGAATTATTTAATCAGCTGGAACTTTGTTTTATTAATTCAGGTTAGAAAAAATTAAATTGGTTTTTCAAATACACTCATGTCCATAAATTAAGGATAATATGAAGTTCAGGCAAAGAAAAGAGACAGAAGCAAAACAAATTTGACTTATTTGTAATGTCTATTTATTAAACAAAAGGTAAAGAGCAAAAATGCTATATGTTTGACATAATTAATAGAAATTGCGATTTGTATGAGCAAATTTCAAAAAGAACCTATTGCAAAAACAGTATAACATGGTTAGTATGATGGTTAACGGAGTAAAGTCTCCCGGACGATGCAATACAGATCTTACAACGCCTACGCATGCTGAGTATCAATTATCAATCTGTCTTGTGGAATATTACACCACTCATCAAGCAATGCCCTCGAAGTTCGGTAGACAGGTGGGAGGGGTTGACGGGCTGCAATTCGTCGGCAAACATATCCCACACATGCTCTGTGTATTCAAGAACCGGTGAGTATGCTGGCCAATCCATACAGGTGATATCCTCCGATTGAAGGCATTCGTCTACAATGTTTAGTGAGACAGGCGTTGTCATCCATAAACAGAAATTCAGCACCCATGGCGGCCCGAAACAAATGTACATGTTGTTCCAGAATGACATCCCGATAGATGTGGCCTGTCATCATTACCTCTGAACATGCAAGTCAGTTCTGGAACCAGAATAATTCCTCCCAAACAGAGCCATCCTGCACCACCGTAACGGTGTCGTTAATGGTGATCTCTTGGTGGTAACAGGTGCCTGGTGCTCTCCATATGCCGTGAGAATCAGACTGCAAACTAAACCTGGACTTGTCAGGAAAACATCACACAAGACCACTGTTGCGGGTGCCCACAAGCATGCTCTCTACTCCAGGTTAATCGCAGGCGACAGTGAGTTGTGGTAAAGGGGTACATCTGACAGGCCTACGAGCATAGACCAATGTGCCTAAGCGTCTGTACGGTCTGCCTTGAAACTGTCGTACCGGTGACTGAAGGCTGACGAGAAGGTCGATGCTGTGTTCCGTCTGTTTCTTTTGGCGGTAACTGCAAATACAGTCTATCATTCAGCGTTGTAACTCAGGGGCGACCTGTGCTGTAACATCTACTCCATCATCATCTTGAATCGTTGCCGAAGCCTGGAGATGACACTCTGGGCGATTGAGTTCTCGGATGCTTCCAGCTGGGTACGTCCACATTCCAGTCGTCCGATAATTCTACTACGTAAAAATCATCAAATGCTTCCTTTGTGCCATAACTATGCGGTTATTGCACTGAAAGGCTGCACAAAGTGCTTGTGAACAATTTTACTTCTTTGCCACCATTCATATACCCCTCTTACACTCTCGTATTGAGACGTACTATCCGCGCCATCTGGTGGTTTCTGTAATTCATATTCTTCTTCAAGATGTGTGTGATAATTCTACAGATGAAATTTTATTTTGATTCAATTTCTGTGATTCTGAATTATCCTTAATTTATGGACATGAGTGTACATCTTTTTTGTCGGTCGAGAGCAGAAAATGATTTTTCTTGCAAGCAGCCAAAAATTTATGGTTTTATATCTGTATTTAAGTGTATACAATTTATTTTCGTGGAGGATGGTGTTCTGCTGAAAATAACAGTCTTTGTCAAATGAAGATTATTTATAGTTAGTTTCCAAATGTTCATTTTGAAAGATTTTGAGAGATATCTGTATTTAAAATATATGTAATTTCAAAGTTAATATTTCATAGTGATAGAAAATCATTTATTATACCTAGGATATAATAAGTAGTTGCTTTATGATAAATTACTGAATTAGTTTTCTAATTTTTAAAAACTGTTTTTAAAATATTACTGCCTTGATTATTGATTAATTAGTTGCATTCAAAAATCGAAAAGTATATGAAGGATTCACGAAATTTAAAAAAAATTATAGGTCGAATTTTCAATATAGGGAAACACTTTATTCAATTCCTGCTATTAGCTCACTCTCTCTCTATATTTATATATTTACCTTGTTCAAATTTTCAATCGTTAATAAAATACTTTCTATTCATCCAATCAAGTTAAAATAAATTTTTAAGCTTGTGAGAGGACACTTGATGTTAATAGAGTTTTACAAATAATTCATTAATTAAATTTATTTTTCATTTAAATTCAATCATTATTTTTGTCGTAGTTACAGTGCAACAGATGGCATAATGCGTTTTTATAACAAAGTAGGAATTAAAGTCAAAATTTATATATATATATATATTACTTATTTACAATTAATGTTTTCCTCACATAAAATAACTTCGTAGAAGAAGCAAACTTTGCTTAGATACATATTTGAAAACTTTTTAAAATTAATTTTCAGCAATTTACATTATGTATAAAGTACATTATGTAACAGACGATAAATATAAAATGATTGGCGAAATAGTATAAGAATAATTATAGTAGTGTATGCAAATTACTCCATATAACTAAAAGGAACAAAAATGTGTACTAATTTTTTCGAATAAGTAACAATAAACATAGCAAGAAAATTGAATTAGAGAAAAAAAAAAGTTTTGCCTTTTTTTTAAAAAATTTCTTAAGACATTCCCTTATTTGTATGTTCTGTTAAGTTCTTAATATAAATATATTTCTCATTTATAAATATATATAAAAGAACTCTTATGTGAAATCTTTCTTATTTTGTTATACACTTTTAATTCCTGAATACAAAGATGAATTTGTACTGTATTCTAAGGAAAAGATGGAATGCTACGTTATTAAAATTCTTTTCTTTTCTAAATTGTACATACATTTTATTTTTTTCATTATTAAAAATTTTTACACATGATTTATCATTTATCATTTTACTAAAATTATTCTCCCATATTTTACACATTTTACTTAAATTACTATTTATCATTTTACTAAAATTACTTTCCCATATTTAATACACATTTTATGCTTCTAAAACAAAATTTTAATTTGATTTATTATTAATATAATTTTAAAATTTTTTAATTATCAAAATTATTGTGTAAGTATTTGATTCATAGCTTGTTTCACAGTTCTGAATTCCTTGTTTTCATTTACTTGTTATTTATAGTTGTGAGCTATTTGATGGAAGTTTAATTCAGTAGAAAATTCTGCTACCGCGCTTTTTTCTTAATAAATGACAAGCCTCATCATTGCAAGAAACGACATAGTCGAAATTAAAAGGAGATTTATTTTTAGAAACTACCAAATTTCAACACGCATTTTCTTTATTGAAGTTAAAAGATTATTTTAATTTCAGAGGAGATTTGAAATCTTTAGTCGAAACCAAATTTACACGATATCAAAAATATTCACAATTCAAATTTCTTTTTAAATACCGTCGCACAAACAATATCATTGCTATTGGCAAAAGAACTAGCTATTCTGAGCCACAAGCACTACAACCTACTATCTTCTTCTAAATTATGAATAAAATAAAAAGCAAGGAAAAGACTATTTTCAGGAACAAATGGAAAGCCTAAATTAAGCTTTAAGTGGGAGGGGATATCATTTCAAAAAGGGATTCATTGTTGGAATGTGATGGTTATCATAATTTAACCCTTTACAAATTTCTTCTTGTGTCTGAGCGATAGAAAATAGCACGATGACAGTTTCCCTTAGTTTCACATATTTCTTTCATGATCTGGAGACAGGAGTATTTATTTATATTGAGTTATGTTTTTCGGTACAGATTAAGTGTGCTTTGAATGCTTTTGTCTTCTACAAAGAAAAGATCAATGCGGAAGATTAAGTGAATAGCATGTGGTATTGTCCTTGAGAATAAGAAGCTTTTTCTTTGAACGGCGTCCAAGAAGCAAGTTGTTCTAAATATGTTACTTTGAAATGGTACTACCCAATTTTTTTCTTCTTTCGGTTTCTTCTTTACGTAATTCCAGTGTGCAAAATCATGAATGAAGCCTGCAAACAGAGGAGGTTTTATCCGTCTTTCACACCTACGTTCTAAAAATTCTTGTGATGTTCTAGCAGGAAAGGGTATCCATTTATTGATCTCTTTTACACAAAGTGTATTACGTAGTTGCTTCAACTACAAGATTAAAAGCTTTTCCGAGTGAAATGGCATGATTTCTGCAATAGTTCCGAAGGTAGAGTTTCATGATTCTTCCAGAGACATTTTCTGTTACATTTACCAATCGATTTTTAGTTTTCATTATAATTATTTTTAACAAATATTTAATGCAAATATACATGAAGAAATCTCTGTAATAGGGTTTCTCCTTTTGTATAAATAAAGAATTTCCAAATTTAGAAACAAACTTACAAATTAAAGACAAATTTACTTTCAAAATTGTTTCTTAAAATATTAAAAATATACCCTTACAGTTGTAAAGGAAAAAAAAACATTAAAAGTTTTCTATTTACTATTTACAACAAAATATGCCTTAAAAACTAAATTCCGTTTTCAAGAGGCACGTTGGAAAATGATAGTTACCAATGGAAATGATTATGTTTTAGATAAAAAAAACCCTATTATATTAAAAATATTAAAACTGCAGAAATAGATTTAAAAACTTTCTAAAACAAATTTACAAATTGTATGAATTAACAATGGTAATAATTAATTATGAATTGTAAATATAAATAAAAAACAACATCTAAAAAAGAGCGTATTAAAAAACCGAATTAGCTTGTGAGTAGAAAGGTAGTTCGAAGAAATGCTTTGTGTTGGGGCTTTATAATTATGCTTTTAAAGCATATTCATATAATGTATGATAATGCCTTAAAATTTCAAAATAAATCATAATGTAACTCACATGATGAAGTGCTTTATCACTTGATCTGAACCTGAATTTGTTCTACTTATTTTTAAATTCTAAAATAAAACACTTGAATTTTTCAATTTACGCGAACTAATGTTAATCTTGTTTCAGTAAGTAATCCAAACGTAAAGTATAACTCCAATTTCACATTATTTTTATTCAAATTAATTCAAACATTACTTTAGTATTATCATTTGAAAATAATTAAAGTAATAGTAGTAATGAATATATGCAAGTAAATCCATATCTACAAAGGATAAAATATTTTAAGAAAATATTAACATTAAAAATTATGAGATGGAAAAAAAACCCCAGAAAATTTCTATTTTTTAAAAATAATTTGATAAAACTTTATTACTTTTTCCTGTTTTAAGCAGAAATCCCTTATATTGGATTTCTCCATTTTTAATTTTTCACATATGCATGAATTCATGGTATTGCTTTTATTTAACTAACGTTTTTCCCTGATTGAAAAGGAATCATTAATGCTATGATTGGTGATTTAAAATGATTTATAAGCTTTTTTAGAATCTTTCTATATTTTAAAACCAATTTTTTGTTGGTTATAGAAGAAAGCTAAAGAAATAAATGCTTCTGTCAATGAAAAATTATATGAATCATTCGAATTAGTGAAAAAGTGCTAAGCCGTTTTGGAATACATTGAATTATGAAAAAAAACCTCCAATGACTGATAAGTTTGTGAATTGACTATTTAAAAATCATATTTAAATCCTAAAAGACGAAGAGTAAATAGTCTAAAATTATCACACAAAGTGGAAAAGTGGAAACAAAAATGCTTCTTTTAAAAACTGAATAAGAAAATTAAAAATTTCTTTGTGCTTGATAAATCACACCTATTTGGATCCCTGTATTTTCTAAAAAAATAAATAAATGTAACATGTAATCGACGTGCTTTACAAGGTTTTCTTGCTATCGTCATCATCAACAGCTGAATGATAATCAAGGCCATCGGCTGACGAATTCTAATCAATGTTCAAAGGGCAGAGCATGGAATACACAGAAAGAAATCTTTATTTATCTCGCTGACAAATAATTATTGCACTAAAGAGGCTCAATGTGTATCAATAGGTACAAAATTTAACGCGTACATTGACTTTAAAGTAGGGATGAAGTGTTGGCATACAAAAGAAAGCAATACAATAACAATAGAAGTAAATAGAAACAATGAGTCTTCGGTACCTATACATTCAAGAATATATGTATTTGAAAATATGCATTATTGCTATTTTTATCGAGGATGGGCTTAATAAACTCGGTGGGGTATTACAAATAAATGGTTGCGTTATTGTCTTTGTGCTTATTTTATCATTGAAAAACCTTTGATTTGCATTGACAAGTTTATCATGAATTAAAGTGAGATGGAAAAAAAAAAGATGACTAAGTCACTAATATAAAACAATATGCTGAACAGAAATCTTTCCACATTGTTTCCGTATGATCAAAGAGCACTTCTGAATTAGTGTTTCATGAAAAATTGTACGAATAATTCAATTTATATGTATTTTTCAGTTTAGTCACATACCTGAATATTTAGGTTGTTAACGTAATTGAAATTTAGCATTCTGCTTTCGAATTTAATGGGTTTGAATTTAAGCGAATTCTTAAATGAACAATAATTTACATCCTTTCTAATTTGGTATTACAATCGAATGAATTTTTTATCGATATGTTTTTTTTCCCCAATAGAATTTATAGTTAAATCTAGTTATTATGAAACAATAATTCTGGTATTGTAAATTGCATGAAATTTTATTTTGAAAATACGTCTTGAACATTTAAGGAATGCGGGAATTTTCTTTATTAAAAATTACTAAATTAATTTACATATAGCTACAATTATTTTATTATTTTATCAGTGTGTCATATTTTAATTTCAGGAAGGAAAAATTGTAAAATTTTGAATATTATATGAATAAATACATATCGAGTAAACTTTTTTGCTGTATATGAAATGCAAAAGTGAACCAAAAATGTTACTTTGCGCATGGAGTAATTGGACATACTTGTCTTACCAAAATAACTGATGAAAAGCATAAAGACATACATACAATGCCGATTTCTTCATAAAAATGCCTAATCATTAAAAATGTTATTGTTTAATTAAACTAATAAAAAATTTTAAAAACTATTTCTTGTTACATTTTCTAAAAATTGAAGTATATATTTTTCTTATTAAATATTTATATATTTATAGTCAGAATTTCTAATGCAATATAATATCTACACAATATAAAGAAAAAATTGTGTTAATAATTTTAGCACAGCATTCATTTCGAATAATAACTAAAATTGAATAAAGTTTTTTTAAAAAAAATAAATGAAAATTACAAATTTGCTTAAAATTGGTGGATTTTTATGTCTCAAACGATGTTACAGTGTAAGCCAGTCAAAACATTTCGTAGTGTTTCATAATTAACATCCTAATAGACACTTTTTTTGGAGTTTGTCAATCTCAGAACTTTTCCAATATTGAGTGGAACATTTCTTTAAAAGAATTTATATTTTTCAAAATATTTCAAGTTTAAAATGTTCTTCTATATTTTCAAATGTTTTTTCTTTCTATCTCCCTGTTCAAGGGCAAGATCAAAACTATTTGGAGGTCTCCGCCTGAACATGCCTGGTATGCCGCTAAGTGTCCGGGATTGTCCCTGCAATGCACCTGTCCTAGACTTTCTCAGACCACCTTATCTAGACTTAGGTCTGGTCACATCAAGAGCTTAATATTTAATGGATCTGAGAAGACTTATGCTTCTTGCCGCTGTTCGGCTATGGCTTCGCCCTCCCATATCATTGCGTGTATTGGTGCCTCTGTGGGGCAATTATTGAATGGGGAGGATGTTGTTTTTTATTTAATTAAGCGACACGGTCTCTTGGACTTGGTCAAGCTGATAAGCAACAACAACAACAACATATTTTTTCTAAGGTTTCAAAACTTTAATTCTGATTACAGTAATGTAAAGAATTTAGTGTATGAGGCTTCTTTTTTCTCTATTTGAAGAATATTCAAAGAAGCATATTTAATACATTTTCAATGGCTGATAAAAATTCAAAAAATGATAAAATATAATGACATTTTTGCAAAATAATTAAAAACAACTATGTTTGGACTAATGCACTTTTTAAACTTGCATTTATATTTTGTTGTGGGTTCTCACGCGCATTTCCCTTAACTTATCTCCACGGCTACTTTACTACGGTGTTTAGATATGACTACGCTTTGTGAAGGTAACACAATTTACGAGTATTAACGCCCATCCGGTATAGGGGTTAGGGGCGCTGACTGCTGTGCCGTTGGGTCTGGGTTCGAATCCCGGAGTAGGTATGGATGTTTGTAAATGTTTAGTGCCTTTGCGGCATAGCCGTCGAGCCACAAGTTCTCTCGTGAAGTTGGTGAAAGGGGAAGAGAGGTGGGAGCCCCTGACCCTCACCAGGGTGTTCTTAAAAACTGGGGTGCAACCGAGCCACATAGCACTGTCACCTACATGGTGCTCAAAGCTGCGGCTAACGACAGGTATACAACTAGCCTTTTGCCACGATGAATTTCGTGTGCCTTGTTCTGACGATCAGGTGGCTTAAATAACATCAATATAAGTGTTACTATTTAAATCAAAGTGCAATGAATGAATGTGAGGAAGGTGAGTGAGTGAGTGAATATTAACGTCGCACTGTTCAGCTACACGAGGGCTTTTGGCGACGGACCTCGTAATTTGGAACCATGGTCAAGTGACGAGGACGACACCTCAGCTGGCACCCCTCTCTCCTAACTACCACACCAACAGGAGGACGTCTGAGATCTTGACAGATTTAACGTGCATCGCTACCCTACACGGCGGGTCTTCAGTGGTACTAGGCTCGAACTCCTGACAGCCAGCCATAGTCCGATACCTTGACCACTTGGCTACCAAGGCCACAAATGTGAGGAAGGACAGATGAAAATGTGAGAAATGACAGGCAAAAAAAAAAAAAAAAAATAGAAGAATCAGATGACGCTTTATAAATGTTTATTTAGTTTTCAGATAAATCTTGCCAGAAGAGAGCTCTATAAAGCAAAGTGCGGGAATCAAATCTCGTTATTAGAAATCTACTACTTAAAGATTGCAAGATAAGATAGAGAGTTATATTGACATCGCACTACAAGACTTTTGGTGACGGACCTCATAATTTTGAGCCTCGATCAAATGACGAAAACGACATCAGAACTGGCACCCATTCTACAAACTACTGTACAACGCCAACAGAGGATTCTTAGCTCGATTGATTTTCTACATGGTGGGTCTTCAGTGGCATCAAGACTCGAACCCACGACTCGTCGACCACGAGTTCTTGACCATAACCACTAGGTTACCCTGGCCACATTGCAAGATAAGTAAAAATTATTATAATCCTTATTTAATGGATTTGGTATAAGTTAAATCTCATTACATATTTAATTTATTTTGATATTGATTATTTGAAGATTGATTAAATTGGCTAAGGATTTAATCTGATATTTATTGAGAAATATGTTTCTTGCTATTAACGAAGTGAACCCTTCATAGTTGGTATGAAATGTATCTAATGTGTGAGAGTATTGAAAATCAAATTGAATTATCTAAAACACATTTTGAATTTTACAAAATATTTAACGACTTGGTTAATTTAATAAACAATTTTGCTTCATTGAAAAAACCCAAAATTTTCTCTATCATAATAATTTGTATGCACTATATTTGATTGAATTAAACTTAGAAAAAATCGCGGAAGAAGATTTCTGTGCCATAAGAAACAATTTAAAACCTATATTTTGAGTATTTCTTTAAGGCGATATCAACCCTAAAAATCATCAACCAGTTGAAACTTTTTTATTAGCTTATTTGATACCTCGAATCTTTATAAATAGGCCTGCAAAATTTCAAAACTTTACCTACATTTTTTATCAAGTTATAGAGCAATATTTGATGCTGGACAGCAACTACAACGCCCACATTTCAGATTATCTGCTAGAAAAGAGCCTGATAAAAATGAATTAATTATATATTTTTCTACTGCGCATCAATGAGACTGATATATATGCAGTAACAAATCCTTTCAAGAAGGAATTGTGCAATTAATGCAAAAGTTATAGTTGTGAATTATTTATTGAAGAGCAAATGAATTTGGCCAAGATTAAAAAGTTGTGCGCACTTTTTATGTATTATTATGAATGAAATTAAAACTTCAAAATGGATTATCCAATAGCACAGATACTAAATCTCCTTTTAATAACTCAGATAATTAAAAATCTAATTCGGAAGAATAGAAAAACTCTCCCATTTTTATATCTATGTTTTTGGTGATATATATATATCCCATGTGTGTGAAATTCAATACTTTCATTATTAAAATATTTTAAGATACTTATTTAAACAAAAAAATGCACACATATATATGCAGTTCTTAGATTTTAATATATTTTACTTATAAATTGTTATCTGATTTTGCTTTCATTTGTGTTCAATATTTAACATGCGAAGGCTTTTAAAATCATGGTAATAAAAAAATAAAGGCATAAATATCTTTAATACATGTTGTGCATTAGCTCTGAGCATAGAATTAGCTCTGAAGTGTGTGTATTTTTTTAATAATTATTATATAAAGTTTTATGAAATATTGATCTTTCATTCGTTTTCTTCTATATATTCATTATGGCAGTATACTGTTTAATTGTTCTACATAAGTGCAATGTTTTATGGTAAGCAGTTTTAAATAAGCTAATTAACATTTCATAAAAGTTTCAGACTATTCGATGAGTATTATATCACACTATTCATGGAATGAAAACTTCAAACTCATATTTCTCCATGTTGAATTTTTGTACATATACTGTTATTCAAAACACTAAGGCTTTTTTGATAATTGAAGTAAGGGTTTGAAATTTTTTATACATGTTCTGAAATGTATATTTTGTGAAATTGTGCATGGAATTAGCTCTAACATGTTTAGTACTTTTTCTAAAAAATTTCGAAATCATAATTAATGTTTTTTTTGAGATTTTTTGGAGGTTTAACTATAAAAAATTAAAGAGCAGCAGCAGAAAAAAACTCATGCATAGTTTTATGTAGTATATTATAAGGTACTTTGAAAAAAAAATTTCAAAGAAAAGAGACATATTTAAAAAAAGTTTTAGGATTTTAAAAAATGTTTTAAAAAGTTCAAAAAATTTAGATTTTACAAACATTTTGCAACAGATTTAAAAAAATTTGTATGGAATTATTATTACATACAACCTTTATAAAATACAATTAAAATCAAATATCAAAGAAAAAAAAAGAAAAAAAGAATTGTGAAGATGGTACATATCGCTTTAAACATTAAAAACCTTTTTTTATGATTATTTCAAAACTCAAACTAAGTGGTGCAACATCCCATGAGGGCCAGGGCCGGCTGTGCCCATCCCAGTATACGTAAGCATTGGACGTTGAGGTGCATGAGCAAATGTCCCAATCAGGTGTCAGTCTGAAGCGAGACCCTCAGTGTTTAAGTCCCCAAGGAAGCTTGGTACTCATTTATCGACCCACTGCAATAGGGATGAAAGGCTGAGTCTACCTTGACCTGCCAGGGAATAGAACCCTGATCTGTGGAAGCGCGATAATCTACCACTCGACCACTAGGCCTCCATGATTATTTCAGTACTATAAAATTGTGGGGAAATCCAATTTGTAATCAGTCTTACTGTATTTGCTTTAGATAAAAGTTAATGCACACACACAGTGTGTCAATGAATAATAAAAAAAAAACCCCATTACATTTGTGAAATAAAAGTCCGATTGAAATTTAATTCGAATTGTATTCTAAGAGAGTCAAACAGTTGATACGATCGCAAAGAAAACAAGTGGAACATTGACTTATTTAGAAGAAAGGTATGAATTCCACCTTTTATCTTCTATATATATATATATGTCACTTTAACTTTAGATAAAGTGCTATTTGTTGTAAACACCGTACTTACGCTACTTGAAAATTTATGGTTGTCACCTGTTGCATACAATGTTCTACATTTCTGAGACTGCGCTGCGGAGGGCTTGAAATGTCTTACATTTTTCGAAGAAAAACGTAGTTAAAAATGCGTTGAAGCTATCACAAGAAAATACCAAAGGAATGATTTAAGAAATATCGAAATGTTTCAAAGGTAGTTTAAAAGAATTAAACTTGATTTAAAACTTGAAGTAAAAAACAAAATAGTTAATTTATAGTTGACGCAAACGCAATCCTACATATTCTTCCTTCAGTGGCGTACAAAAATTTTTTCAAGGGGAAGGGGAGAGGTTTCAGGTTCGAAAGACTATCATTCTTGTATCATACCTCAATACTCTGCCAAGCGTATTCTTTTGATTTTGTCGATTTTGGAAACAAAAGACAGTAAAAAATAAATTATTGAATTAATAATTAGCATTAATTAATAAAATAAATTGTTAATAACCAATTCTTAATTAAATTTTACGTACTATATACATAGGATACTCATCAATAAAAAAACCAAAGGGATGAGGAGGGTGTCAGTGGTGGATGAGGGGATCAGTGGTGTAACGTACACCCCCGCAAACCTCGCATCACTGGAGGGCCCAGGGGGTTCTAGGGGGCCCAAGGCCTGACTGCTGCCTTGTGCTTCCCCTTTGTAAAATTCAACTTGGGGGCCCAAAATTTGACTTTGCAAGGGGGTCCAAATGTTCTCTGTTACGCCACTGAGGGGGTTCGGACACGTGGACTTCCCCCTTGTATGCGCCACTGTCTTCCTTAGATGTATGATTTCGTATACACGTTTTTAAAAACAAAATAAACATGTTTTATTGTAATGTTAACTTTTTAGAAATAGTAACAAAATCAAGAATTTTTATTCGATATTTTTTTATCCGTGACAGTAGAAAAACTGTTGAAAAAACTATGGAACTGCGTTATTGTGTTAAATAGCTTTATTGCGTTCGCAAATTTCTCATACTAAGGTAGCTTAGTGGTCATAGTCAAGTACTTTTGACCAGCGTGTCATGAGTTAAAATCCTGGTGCCACTGAACAGACACGTTGTGTAGAGGGGCTGATGCACGTTAAATCTATCGAGGCTAAATGTCATCTCGTTAGCGTGGTGTGGAAGTTCGGAGAGGGATTGCTCAGGTGTCGTCTCCATCACTTTGTCATAATATGTCACCAGTAGCCCTTTTGGTGCGACGTTAATAGACACTCAAATTTTTCATCCAAGGTTCATCTTAGCAGTTACTAGTACTAACATGATACCCAAATTGACATTCCCTTTTGGAAAATCATGTTTTATTATCACAAATATAATTTCATCAGAACATATTATTTTTATTTCACCGCCGGATTTTTCCTTTTAAAATTAAATTCAAAATAGAACTTATTTCAGATAGACTCTTTTTCCGACATTTATAATGTAGTTTCCTTTTTTTCCCATCCTTTTAACAAAGTTATTTTTGAATTCATATCATTAATTTTAATCTATGAAAGTTTGTAAATGAATTTAAGAATAATTAATTCAAAAATATTTAAATCTAATTTTGAAGGAAATGTTCCATTTTTTTAACAATTAAATGCGATCTTGAATAACCCAACCATTTTTTATGACCTTTCTAGTGAATACTGGTTATGATTTTTAAATTTTCAATTACAACTTTTCCAGGAAAGAAACTTAAAAAAAAGATGTAACATATGACAAGGTATTATCACATGTATTAGTAAGAAATGCGAGGCATTGGAAAAATAATGACATATGTATGACATATTTCCAGTTTAATATCAAAACAAGTATAAATTGAGTATGGTATATCGTTTTTACTCATTTTTCTCTGCTTTAAAGAACTTACGGTAAAGTTCGGCATATAACGAGCACCGTCGTACAACCCGCACCTATACTTTCAATCTGCAATTTTTAATTTTTAAGTATATTCACTGTATAACGCACGCGAATCTCTGTATTACAATAAAACCTGAAATGTACATGCGCAATTCTCTTATGTTTTGCAGTCATTTATTCAAGGTAATATTCCAAGCTTTAGAAAAAAAAAGTATATTTCTAGAACTACAACCCTTTTTTAGTTCATATAACGTGTGTCATTTCTTTTAAATAAACAGTATTTCGATTAATGTAGAAGTCTTACTTTTTTCTATGCCCATCCTTATATGATTTTTAAAGTATTCATTTTAATAACCAGTGTACAACGCGCACCCTTAAAATTCTATCATGTTTTTTTTGTGTTATGTGTCGGATTTTACAGTATTTAAAATTCTTTTGCTTTTTTTTTCTTAACGAAATAACACCAACAATGATAAAATAACCCTGTTTGATTATTAACTTATTAATCTCATAAACAGATAAGAAAAGCTGTAAGTGAGATTCATATAGGATCGTAATAAAAATTAATTAATAAATTTTGCTTGTGTAAAGCATATTATGTTCGTTAAAAATGGTAAATAAGTAATAAATCAGGAGGAGGGATTTAATCATAGGGTTAAGTTAGGAATGAAAAAGAATTTTGAAGAATTAAATAGTACTAAAATTAGACTAGTAATAGCATTAAAACTACTGAAAAGAAATGTTTGTCTGAGATTTAGGTTGCACAAACAACAAGCAAGCATACACTGGCGTCAGCGATTGGTGATACTATAGATTAAGGAAAGCAAAGAGACAATTCAACAAGCTAGTTGATGGGGCGTCAAGAGCGGGATTACTGAAAGTAGTTTGACCTTGTTAATGTAAAGGATGTTGGCACGTTAAGCAAATCCATTACGTGTTGACGACAAGACACTGTCTGAAAGTCGGACTGATGCTTCTGAAGCCGCATTTGTAAATTTGAACAAGATGTCAAGGTAAAGATATATCGTCTAAGATTCCTTTATTACATGGATGTGTACTTGTTATTGGTATGCATGGTAAAAAATGTTATGTAATTAAATAATAAAAGACTATTCTAGAACATCTCAAAGGATAAAATCATTCTACTGACTGATATTAATCATCACATATATTAAAGATATCGTTGAAAGTGTAATGGGTCTATTCGCGTACGTATTACTAATCCTATTGGGGAAATTCTATTAATTTAAATATTGTTCAATTAGAAACTTTCACCCAAAAAAGAAGATGCGATCTATGTAAATCATGTCGTATATTTAAGCATTAACTTTTAGATTCGAGAAGGAGAAAAAGGTTAAGTTAGATGTTAGAAGTTTGTGATTAACGTAAAGTAATTGAAAGCTAGACGAGAGTGACTCGTCGGTTAATTATTTAATTAATATATAAAATTGATAATTGACGGTTCAGTCAGTAAGATATTGGAATTAGAATCAATTTGACTAGAAGTCGATTATTTGAGATAGGAGTTACGATTATTACCAAACGTAAGTGATTCTACTTATAATTAAATATTAAAAATCTCATTTTCCTCGTTTTGGCTGCAATACTTTTTATATGTGCCGTTTCATCCCTGGGTTTGTGAGACTTATAAAAGAATTAATAAATTATATTTGTTTTGATTATGGCTGGCTATTCTAATTCCAATTATTAACAGATTTCGGAGGAAATCCTTTATAAAGGTTTTCAGGATATCAGTTATTGAAGTCTAAGGAGATATTAAATATCGCACAATGTTAGTTGACAATTATTTAAAGCTGTCTTCAGGTAACGTTAAAGAATATGGACCAGATTTGGAATATTTTTTCAGATTATAAAAAATATTCAATTATTAATATTATATTCTGTCTTTGCTGTCTTATAGAGAACAACATATTTTATCATACTATTGATTCTTGCCTGAGGTGACCTATTTTTTTTCTGGTATAAAATATGTTTTGCAATTTTTTTCCTATACCGCACTGCTAAATGAACTCTAGCTTTACATGTTGAAATGAAAAATTAGATATTTATGGAATTTTTTAAAGATTTAAAAAAGTGATATTATTAGCAAATGTATGAACTTCGATGTTGTAAATTTTCATAAAATTTGAGACTTTTTCTGGGTGAAAATGTGCTTCGCGTTTAATTTAGGCTCTCGTATGTTTGGTGAAGACAGGCTCAAGGAATAGCACATTCCTCATTTTTTTTTATTCTTCCTGAAATCAGTTGTTCGTCCCTTAAACCAATAACAATGTTATATGACTAATTTTCAGTGACATATATTAACTCAATATCATTAAAATTTTTATTACATCTTCTTTATAACAAATAAGTGGTCGTTCATCCCAAAATATCGCCGATGAACGGAGCTCATGAAATATTACTTTTATTTTCCTCACAGATACCTTAGTACTACTCAAAACCTTAAGAAACGTTGATAGTACTTATTGTGTAGTTACTAAGTTATATGGAACGATTTTGAAATTTTTAGGATAACATTAAATAAAATTTATTTTTTTTATTGTAATTTAAATTTGACTGTCCATTTTTTCACCGAGTTACCTGAAATTTCACAAATAAATCTTTCACTTTATGCTAAATTTAAATGCATATTTTTTTTTTTACTATTTTAAAAATTATTTAGTATTTTTGAGTTTATTATTTTAAAAAAGTCAATAATTTAGATTTTAATTTTTTATGTTCAAATTTTGAAATAGCTTAATATGTAATGAATACCGTGTCTTAACTCCATACAAGAATAAGAATTTAGGGTTTTAGCTCTTTTTCATTCTTCGATTTTTTTGTACTAGATTTCAACAGCGTTATTTGAAAACTCTTTCTCTATATACAATTTCCTTAGATGAGTTTTAAAATTTAGTGTTTAGTTGATGTACAATAGGACAAATAAAAGACGCAGACATCCTGTTGACGTCAGCAATGGAAGATAAAAAGAATAGATGACTTTGGAATGCATCCAAAATTGTTGTTGACTAATATAATTGCTAAATAAACCTACTCGTGTTTTAAAAAAAATTGGAATGGTATAACGTCATACGGCTTGATAGGGGGATTAGAGAAATATTTAACTTGTATCTCCTGAAGTTATTTTTGCACTTTCAAAGATTTTTCTCTCTCTCCAAGAGGCTGTATTTAAAAGTAGTCAGTCATTGAAAGTTTCAAATTTGTTAACAAAATATTTGTAATGTTAAACTCAGTACGAAAGAAATGAAGCAAATTTGTTCTCCTTTGAGCAAAAATGTCTCTGGTGACTTTTTTTAAAGCAAACTCTTAAAATTTGAAAAAAAAAATGCGTTTTAATATTCAAAAGAATTTATTTTTAGATTCTGGTGATTAATGTAAGATTTTTAATTATAGAATCAAGATTTCTACAGACTTATAGTATTAAAAAACGATTTAAATTATTATTTGTAAAATTACTGAAGTTCATTGCGAAAAATTATGAATTTATTAAAAAATATGAACAATTATATAATTTAATAACTATACATTTATGCTTGAAGATGACAAAAAATATATTTATTGACATACAGAGCTTCATTTAATTCGATGATAAATAAGAAATTTTCTTAAACCCAGAATTGCAATTTTTTCCCTTGAAAAAACACAATCAGTAGGAAAACTCAATAAGTAATAAAAATACTCAAAAATCAGTATATGTGTGAGATGTTAATTAATAAATAAGAATTTTTGCTTGAAAATTTTATGGTTTTTTCAACCGAATTTTATTGGAATCAGGAAAAGGATTTTAAAAATTATGAATGTATGAAAAATATTGTTTCGGGAAAAATGAAACAGTAATAAAATAACGTAAACAAGTAATAAATTTTTTTTTTAAAGTCAATTCCTACTTTGAATGTATGAATAGAAAATATTTTATTAACGGTTGAAAATTTGAACAAGATATATATATATATATATAGTATTCTGTGGTATTCCTAGTATTTCTGTGGCTAAAACTATTCTATCATGACTATAGTTATCTTAGGTATATAACTATTTTTTGTACATTTTTGTAATATATATATGTATAGGGAGATATTGAACTAATAGTAGGAATTGAAAAAAGAGCATGATTTGTCTGCATTGTGTTGGAACAATGCACATCCGGTTTCACTAGTTTAGCTGAAAAATTGGCTTTAGACGCCAACTTTTGTCATTGTTTTAACAATTACATTGTTACAACGATGGCGATAAATCTAAGTTGGCGTCGAAAACCGGTAATTAGTTTAATTAATTAACCGGTAATTAATGAATTAATATTTGAAAAACTGTATTAACATCAAGTGTCATCCACTACAAGTTAAAAAAAATTTATTTGAACTTGATTGGATGAACATAAAGTATTTTATTAACGATTGAAAATTTGAACAAGATATATAAATATATATAAATAGGGAGAAAGAGCGAGCTAATAGAGAGTATGAATTGGTAAAAGCGTAGAATAGAACTAATTCGTCTCACATAAAAGAAGCAACAAATGACCAAAACATTGTTTCGAAGAATTGTTCTTATACTGTGTTACAAGTAAAAAAAAATCCCTTATATTGCTCGTTACTGTCTTTGTGCTGACCTGTGGCCACTAGCCGAGTGGTTATGGTTGCGAACTTGTGACTGCGGCTATGTATCTGCCTGGCTATGAGTTCGAATCATGGTGTAATTGAAGACACACTATATAGAGATGGTGGATGTGCATGTTAAATCTTTCGAGGCTCACAGTCTTTACGTTAGTGTGATGGAAAAGTTTGGAGAGTGGTGTTCCAGCTGAGGCATTGTTTCATCATTTGACTGTGATTTAAAATTACGTGATACATCGCGCCAATAGACCTTGAGCTGTTTCAAAAGGCAATGTTAGTGAAAAATCAGGTAATATCTCTGGTATACTTGAAGTATATCTGGCTACTCATTTTCAGTGTTACGTAGAGTATTTTTAACTCTAGATCTGGTTACATAAAATAATTTTGGCTTTCTAGAAAAATTGGCAAAAGGATAGTGATTTAGATTTATAGAAAAAAATATTGTTACTTAAAATCTATATTAATTTTTAGAAGATCGCAAGCTTTCATTTATTGGGACAAAAAGTAAAGGAAAAAAAAAACTGATATATATTTAAACTAACTATATCACTCAAGATTAAATTATCTGTAAATGAAAATAAAGCTAAATATTTATCTTGCTTAAAGTCTGACTTACAACTTAGTCATAGAGAAATTGGCAATTATAAATTTGAAAAGTGAATAGTGTTATTTATTTGGTAATGGAGATAAGTAATAAAAATAAGTTGGCCCCAAAAATTTATAAAAGAATCATTGCTGCAAATAGATGTTTTTATGCCTTGAAGAGTTATTAAAATACAGCTTTCTCAAAATAAGAGCTAAATTGCTTCATTAAAAATTTTTTATAAGATCTGTCCTTACTTATACATGAGAGACTTAGGCATGTACTTTACGTGATGATGAAGCATTGGGAATTTTCGAGAGAAAGATCTTACGTTGCATTCTTGGTGGAGTCCAAGTGAATGGATCATGGGGAAGATGATTTCGTTTAGAACTCTATACCTGATATTGTAAAATTCGTCAAATTACAGATACTTAAATGTACTGGTCCTTTGGCTAGAATGAATGAAGATCGTTGCTGCAAGAAAATCTTTTTGGAAAAAGCCCATGGGTTGGTACAGACTCCGCTAAAATGGATTGATATGTATCGAAAAAGATCTTAACATTTTAAAGGTTAAAAACGGGAAAAAAAGTAGCCAAAAGTAGAGATGCCGGGAGAATACTTCTGGAGAAGGCCAGGGTCCATCAAGGGATGTTGAGCCATTGAAGAAGTATCACATAAGAACTTCTATTTTAAAAAAAAAATGTACAGTTGATTTTCGCTGAATAAAAATCAGTGTTTTTTATTATAGAAATCTGGGTTTTAAAATATTCTTTTTACATTGATTTCGATCAATTAAGGGAGTGGAGTAAGTTATTAAGACAATTCGCAATCACTTCATCCGCAGCAATGTTCTTCTGAAATGATAAATACATTAAAAAAAGTGTATCGATTTTAGAAAATCTTTATAATATTCAGATATCCTTTTTTTAAAAATTTATTTTTATGCATTTATTTACGCTTGTATTCTTTTTTACTGAACAAGATAAAAAAAAGTTTTGTGGAAAAAAGGGGGGGGGACATAACGTGTCAGCATATTTTAAATTTAAATGCCAACATGTATAGACCCACTGTGTAGGCTTGTCATAATATCAGCAAAAAGATGTTAACAGAAAATATAATTTGTAGAAAATAGCGATTTTTTTTGGCTTTATGGTAACCAAATTCATTAAAAAAATTCTATGAATTGAGATTAATTTATTAGACAGTTCATTTCAAATCATTATTTCAAAATGTGTAGATCCATGCTAATATTTTTCACTGATGCTCCGTTGGCGTGATGTGAAAATGTGAAATATGGGGAATCAGTTTGAACCTCGAACAAAACCATTTGAGTCAGTAAGTACAGAACCAGTTTGTTCTTCGGAGTTATAAGGCCCGTGTCCAATAGCCCTTGTTTTGCATTGCAGTGCGAAGCTCGTATTTTTTTACTGTATTTTACGACATATGATTAAATTATATGAATGTTGTATACCAAATTGATAATTCGCTACTTTCTTCTTATTGAATTATAGATTTGATAATTGGAAAACGCATCTTCTACCCTGTTTTATGGAACAATTTCATTAAAAATTCCAAAGCACCATTATTAAGTATCGCTTAACACGTGCTATAAGGAAAAAAATAATCAAATTACTTTTTAGGGATTTTATTTCTCTTCAGGTCACACTCACACATGTGAATTTTTTTCCACCATAATTTTATGTCAATAACAGCAGCAACAAAAAAATATTTTTTTAAAGGGTACGTAAAATATTATCAAAAAGTCGATTTTGGGCTTTAGATTTTTTAGAAATCTCCAAGTAAAAACTTTTTTATTTATGCAACTTATTTGCTAATTTTAAAATAAAAATATATTAAAATGATTTATAAGTGATTAATAAGCTTTGTGATTAATAAGAGCAATTCATTAGTTGACACACGCTATGCTTATTTTGGTCGATAAAAATGTAAATATTGATCTTTAAAAAATTAAGATGTGATGGCAAAGTCTGTAAGTGTTTCAATTATTTGTTTATAAAAGCTGCAATGTAACTCTAACGTTTATCTGTTTTCACGTGTGAATATTTTTCGTTCTTCGCTAACTTTTTAATTCTAAATCAAATGTTTTCTTTTAAAATTCAACTGCATTCATGTAATTTGAAGATTTTGGTTGATTGAATAGTATTCAAACGTTTATTGCAGAAGAACTTAACAGTGTGTTAACAGAAGATGAATTTTAAATGGTAATACATGAGAGTAATTTTGACGTTGGCATTTTTTTTTTCATGTCGCACTTAAAAGCAACAATGGGAGCCTGTGGTGAGTGACTTCTTAATTTTGAACTACGGTTGTGCCGGATGTTTGAACTGGAAACCACTTACCAAATGGGAAATGTTTGGGTCTCGGAAGATGCTAAGTCTGTTGTGTATCACCCCCTCAACATAGTGGGTCTTTAGAGCCACCAATATGACTTTACAGAAGAAAATTAGCTACGAGGGAGTTCGCAAACATGACCACTCGACCGTTATGACTATCTGATACTGAAATGATTACTGATGTTAAAAACTCATATGCGATACAGAAGAAAATATCTAATTTAAATGAGGATTTTTCATCGTATGAATAAAAACAAAAGCATTAATTCCACAATGAAGTATATTTTTAGTTAGATTTAAGAATTAGGAGTAATGTAATAAGTGAGACAGCCCCACAAGTCCATGACGTGCCGTGGACTTAAAAATCTTAAGAAATAATTCGGCACTGGTTATTTCTTTTGTTTTGAAAAGCTGAGTTTGCTTATGTTCACTGATGGCCATTAATAGGAAGGAAATCAGGAAAGATGGTCAAAACATCAAAAAGAAAAACAAATAACGTTTTTATTTTTTCGTTCATGTACAGTGAGGGTGGGCATTTAGTCGATCGTGATCGACCAGTGGACTGCCACGACATTTTGGGGTGACCACCTTTACTAAGAACTAAGACGCGCATACTAAATGAAACATATTTCATGAAACACCGATGCTAGCTAGACTGGAGAATCGGATTTTTTACAATCGATGCAACTGTGTTACTGTGTTTAGCAGTATCTATTATTAAATTATAATTAATATTGTAAACCTTTTTTTAAGCTCACCACACCTGTGCCTTTGGGTAGATCGCAACACCTTGAAACATTTAAAAGTAGCCCATACTCTGCAAAATCCTGCCCACCCCTGGTGGGCTCCTGGGATGCCTTGAAGGGAGGGAACGACTTCGGGCTGTAGCACTTCACGGACGTACCTGTTGCTATTGTGATTGCCCTCAATTCGCAGCAAATTGGATCGTCCATGATACGAAATCGCACCCCACACCATAACTCCGGGTGTTAGGCGACTATGTCGTTCGATAACGCACTCTGGAAGGCAGTGTTCACCGGCATAGCGTCTAACACGAATGCGGCCATCATGGTCCACAAATTGAAGCGCAATTAATCTGAAAAGACAACTTGGTGCCAATCAGCTTGCCAGGCTCTGTGCTGCAGACGCAGCCATCGATGGTTTGCCGTGAGGGGGATCCTGTATAAAGGCACCTTTGCACGCAATCCATGGTGCGGAATACATCGACGAATTGACGAAGCCGACATTAGTACACCTGTAGCAGTAGGCCAACCTACTGCGAACTGCCTAGAGGAAGCTGTACGGCCATTCACCGCCACGAGGAGCAGGTGTCGATCGTCGTGCTCTGATGTCGCCTTCCGTCCTCCATTGCAGGTTTTTCGAGTTGTTCGGTGCACGAGCTCCTATTGCGTGATAGGAAAATCCTCCTTCTTGAAGGTCGATAATCCTTCCCCCGTTTAAACTCCGTAAGTTGTTGGAATTTCTCCTTATTTCGTCGTGCAGGCATACTTAGGTCTCACTAAACGTTTGTTACTAACAAATAATCATTAACTATTGTCAACGTCCCTTTACCGCCCTCTATTTATACGCTTTCAGCATCAGTTCAGAGAGCGCTGCGCACGCCACGCATGCGCGATGGCTCTGAAACTTTACTACTTTACATAACCTCCTGTAATTGATATTTTCTGCAAAGTTCATTTAATTCTGATGATTCCTTCAGGTGTTGCATTTTTTACAAACAGCAGTGTATTTTAACGAAATGGTCACTTAGATAAGAACGGGGGACAATGCACAAAAATCAAACTTTCGAAACTTCGTGTGTAAGCTTTGTGCATAACTGTTGAGTGTCAACAGTTTGTTAACAATATCCCGGAGAGTCCAGCAATGTCTTGTGAAAGTCATTTACCCGATTCGTTAAGGTAACGGATAGTCGGATGGAGCTGTCACATTTCACACACAACTGCTGGACGTTTCAATGTGTCTCGCAGTGTGGTGCAGCGACAATGGAGAAGATGTGTGTTTACCAGAAGTGAGTCTAGAAGACATGTTATACGTAGGTTCCCATGAATTTTAATACCTGCGGGAGACTATTTCCCTGCTCTTCTTGTTCGAAGAAGGAGAAGCACTATTGTGCCTCAACTCGTCAAAGAACATTTTGTCGCATCAGGAAAAAGAATTTACTGCGTGAAGATGGCTTCACAGTGCAGATCTTTATGCAAGACGACCAGTGAGTGTAACTCCTTGAACCAATGACGAAGATGTGCCGTTATGTAGGGCAACATAAACATTTCTTGAATCAGATAGCAATGAGCTTCTGTACTCTTCACAGATATACCCAGTTTCCCACTGAGAGCGATTCAAGGGATCAACTCCCGTCTAGAGGGATTGATGCATGCTAAATCTGTTGACACTCATTCCTCACGTTATAGTGGTGTGCGAATTTGGTGAGTTGGGAGCCAGCTGATGTGTTGTTCTCGTCACTTGAGCAAGGTTCATAATTACAAGGCCCGTCTCCAATAACCCTGTTGTTTCTTTGAAGTGCGACATAAATAATCTATCAGTTAATCAGAGTGTATACTGATTCGGAGGGAACAACACACAAGATACATTAATTAATCCAACATTATTGAAAGACAGTTATAGAGGTTATGGAATCATAATTTAGGTAGGGATCTCTCTCAGTGGACACACTGACCAACATGTGCTTCGTTGATGAACTCTAACTGATATGAGATTCAGGGACAAGATCCTGGATCAATATGTGTGCTCAAATGTCGCTACCATTAGTAATAAATTTATTCTGATGGATGATAATGCGTGACCTCAACGAATTGTTCTTGTTGTGGATTATTTTGAGGATCACGGTTTGGATCGAATGGAATGGACAGCTCAGTCTCCAGACTTGAATCTGATAGAGCATATTTGGGACTATCTATGCAAACAATTTGCTACTTTAAATTCTCCTCCAAGATTGTTATATGAGCTGAAATAAAGATTTCACCGCGTGTGATCTTCATTTCCCATTTTGATGTCCGATTATTTATATGGTAGTATTGAACTGCAGGTACGAGTGGATACATCTTTCGATTAAAACATATTTTTGTAATATTTTCACAATATTTTTCATTATAAAGCACAACGTATCGCTTACTCCAAGAATTGACTATTTTTGCCAATAGATCCTTTTTGTTATAAATCATGTTTATGTTAAATTTATCAAAATTTCTGTACTGCATTCAATAAAAAATTTTTTTACATTATTCCAAAATTCTTGTTTTTATGCTCGTTCGTTTTTAAATTAGACACGAAAAATAGGCTGTACCTTCAAATTTGGAGGCCAGTTTGTATTCAAAATTGGCACGAAAAGCTGTATGTGAAAAATAAAAACAATACATTTGTCACAAATGGAACTTTGCAGAAATATGATTGCACTTTTCTCAATGATGTTAATATTGTTACCAGCTGAGAAATTGGGAAAATATATGTCGAAATACCCCATGTAAGCATTCTACGACAAAAATAAACCTATTCACATCAAAAGGATTTCAAGCGTTATTTTGAAGGTTTATGATTTAACGGAAGTGGAACGTGCATCGAGAATTTGTTGATGTTTCGTAATGACCCCAACAGAGACATAAAAGAATCTAATTATAATGCTTAAAATATAAAATAGTTGCTTTTATAGAAACATATGCTTAATACTTAAAGATTCTTTCGCATCCTGATTTTTTACAAAGATATTTTCTAGGAAATACACACGCAAAAAAATCCTTATGTTCCAAGGTCCTGTACTCCCAAATCAATATTTTTATGCATTGGCATATTTTCATATGGTGGTTAAGATGCTATACGTTCTCTTAATAAAGGCTATGCGTCGGAAATGAAAATTATTCAAAGATTGGAAATGTAACCTAAGAAATATCTATAAATGTCATGAAATACCCGGAGAGGTAAAAACTAAGGAAAACAGTACATGCTTTCTCTGAACAATCTAAGGAAAAGCGTAAATGAAAATAAAACTAAAAAAAGGAGGATGAAGTTTTATTAACTGTGACAAATGCACTTTATGGTATTGAAATATTTTAAAAGAATATGATTTTTTACTCATTAAAACTGCAATTTTTTAAGAAAATAACATTTTATAAAGATTTTGTGTATCTTTCTCCCTCAGCCGAATGATGCATGCATCCGAATTTTTTATTACATATTCCTGATATGCAATTCTATGTACTGAAGTAGAGAGAGAGAAACGTAATATTTATAAAAAAATTTTGAGAGCAGGTATCAACAAAAAATTATAATTTTCAAAAAATTCATAGTGATTCAGTAGTGATTCTTTAAAATTAAGTAATATATTTTTTAGATTTCCTTTCAGTGTAAAGCTAATTGTCTATTTAATCTGGAGATAATATATATTTTATCCTTTTTCTTCTAGGAATTGATTCCTCTAAATTTGGGGGGGGGGGAGGAAACATAACTGAATAGATTTACTTCAAATTTTGGTTTGGTTTAATACCCAGTACAGTTGTTTGTTTCCTAGAGATTTGTTTTTAACGTATATATTTCTGAAGTATAAAGTATTACACACACACACAATATAACAAATCCGAAATCATTTCTTTCTGAAAAATTAAAGGGTTATAAATTATTAAAATCATAGAAAGAGGAGTAAATAACGGAAAGGAAACAATCTTCAATCATATTATATCTATTGTTTC
>BMAO01009017.1:0-67263 GCA_019973975.1 Trichonephila clavata | reverse complement strand
TGAAAATGCCTGCTTGATTTCTATCCATTGCGGATTGCATGTAAATGTGATGAACAAATCTGCTGTACCATAATGACGAACATACGACATGGCATCTTGAGCATATTCGTGCATATGCCGAGGGCTTCCGATGAATGTTGCTGGAAGAATAGTCATCCGACCGACATTCTGTGCATTTCCATCAGTATTAATCGCATCTCGAAGGTGAATATACTCTTCAGATCGGAGTTTGGTTTGATTCAACCTGATGAATGTTAATCTCTCCGTTTCAATTTTAACATACATGTCAACAACATATTTGTGATATAATCGCCGACATTTTAATATGTGATTATCTTCATTTTCCCGAATCATTAGGCGGTATGAATAATAGTTCATTGAACTGACTTTTTTGTTGGTTTCAGAACCTGTAAATAGATTTTGTTTTAATAACATTCAAATATAAAATTAAAATACATAATATAGTGACTGAGATATTATCGCCATAGCTAAACTAATATTTTAGTTACCTGTAATGGGATTTATCATTTTTATTGAGAAATCGTAGCCATCTTCACCTTGCCAAAATATAATGGGATATTGCAGTGCATCATATGAGCGGTGTGTTTCCTTTATACGTTGTAATTGATCATTCCGACGATGTAAAACAATATCACGGGATTCCAAGTTTTCTCCAACTACAACGATAGCAACTTCATCAATAGTTGGTACATTAAAACGTCTTGTATGTTGACCTGCAGGTGTTTTATCAGCTCTGATTACAATTTTGTGATTATCGGATGGCATCAGATCCAGTGCAGTTTTAAACAATATAATCAATTGATTGTGTTGATGAAATAAAGTTTGTAATTGTTCTACAATAGACCTCTTTACTAAATTGTTATGTGCACAACGCAGATCAATTTCTTGTGGTGAATTGCCCATAAAATAAATTTGCAGGAATTTGTTGTCGCTATCTGACACTGGTAACAGTGAACCTGCTCTGTGATATATTTGCCCTTGTATCTGTAAATTAAAAAAAAATATTATGGTGGGGTATAAATTAATGGATTGTCAGTGATCAAACTTGAGTAATATTTGATCTTAAAAAGTATATATTTAGTTTTAACTAATATCTATCAAATATAAAATATAATAAAAGTGTCACTGAAACTGAATCACCATATAATATGATGACTAAGTGATATATTTCGTAATGATTAAGAAATTGAAGATTAGTGACACATCTTAACTTTGGTGACAGAAAATTTTGTTCGCTAAAATAATTATGAGTAACTGCTATAATACATACCTTGAAAGTTGGCATAAAATTTTCCCGAACTACATTTGTTGCCCCAAATGAAGTCATTTGAAAGCAATTGTTATATTGTTGGATATGTGTCAAAAAGTGTATAGAATCTGTTCCTATTCCTGAAACCAATGAGTACAATGGTTCTGGAGGTGGATCCAATGGTATCAATTTCACTTTACCATTTGCGCAACACAGTCCATTGGCTTCGTTTTTGTATTTTAATGCCTTACAGTGTGAGCAAACCGAGTTCATAGAACCAATAACAACACATTGGTAGTTACTATAGTCAATTGACACATCGTAACTGAAAGCAGCTCGATTCAAACTTGCGCGATTATTAGTTGAATGTCGCGCTCGCGCTTCACGCGTTTGTGATATCCGAATTCTTTCACGTTCATTTCCGTCATCACGTTCTTGTGCAGTACGATTAGATCGGTAATTAGCTTGGTTTGTAGCATTTCTGGTTCTTCTACCTAAATTGCTTCGTCTTATAGAAGGCATATCAAATATAAATTATTTTTTCACTAAACACGAACTAAACAAACACTAACTAACTAAACACTCTGCACAAAACACGATATACGAATTTGTTTTGTGGTGGTTCTGGAGGTGGATCCAATGGTATCAATTTCACTTTACCATTTGCGCAACACAGTCCATTGGCTTAGTTTTTGTATTTTAATGCCTTACAGTGTGAGCAAACCGAGTTCATAGAACCAATAACAACACATTGGTAGTTACTGTAGTCAATTGACACATCGTAACTGAAAGCAGCTCGATTCAAACTTGCGCGATTATTAGTTGAATGTCGCGCGTTCACGTTTGTGATATCCGAATTCTTTCACGTTCATTTCCGTCGTCACGTTCTTGTGCAGTATGATTAGATCGGTAATTAGCTTGGTTTGTAGCATTTCTGGTTCTTCTACCTAAATTGCTTCGTCTTATAGGAGGCATATCAAATATAAATTATTTTTTCACTAAACACGAACTAAACAAACACTAACTAACTGAACACTCTGCACAAAACACGATATACAAATTTGTTTCGTGTATCAGTTGACAAAAGCAAACTCAGTAGATTAGGTAACAGACAAATTTTTTTTTTTTTTAATTTAATATGACTTGAAGTCAAATCCTTTAAGCCGTACGAATTGTTTTATTTATTTAAAATTTGGATATTAAAAATAATAAAACACTGTTGGTAACACGATTTTTGTTTGACTGATGTAATGACGTGGAAACTGATGCATTTTATCTCGCGTTCCGAAACTAATACAAAAGAAACGCGAGCTTTATACCATAGCAATAAAGCTCAAATTGACTACGTTTTAGTTACAAAACGTTTGTATGGGAAAAAGAAAAGGGCTATTTTTAGGGTTTTTCCAGCAATTATTATAATTTTTCTCGCCGTAAAAACCATCCTTGAACTTCAACGAAAATTTTTTTAAAAAATTTGGCCAAATTGGTCCAGGCGTTGTTGAGTTATGCGCTTACCAACACATTTTGCGATTCATTTTTATATTATAGATTATCATTGTAAATATAGGAAAGTGTGTAAAAGTACATAAATAAACAACTTTTTAATTTTTTTATCAAATCATGTCTTTGAGTTACAAAATGTGAGTGAAAATGCCTTTCAAACAATGTTGTTTCAAATAAATTACATGTTAGGATATGCGAGTCATCTAAATTATTTACTGCAGAATATATAGATAGCCGGTTCTGAAAGGAATTTTGAAAGTTTTCTCATTAGAGTAAAATTTTTACAAAGGTTGTTCATAATTATATAGTTTTCGAAATGACTATCTACAAAATTTAGCATAACACATGTAGAGATATGCTATACCTGTATGAGTATTTAGGCTACAATGTGAAACCAATGGTCTTTGGCAGAAAGTGCAAAATGTATGAAATTCATAAATTAATTTTATCCATAAAATATTTTTTTTTTTAAATTCAGAGCTATATGCAAAATTTAAAACAAATTATGAGTGGAAACATTAAAAATCAAGATTTGTACTAACAAGCAGAAATGAAATTAGTGCAAATTAAAAATAAAGCATTCATAATTTAGAAACAAGATAAAAGATTTAAAAAATACAATTTTTATAAATATTGCACATCTACCTGAATTTCACATTTATAAAAACAACAGTTAAAAAAATACCATACATTGGAACAATATATACAGGAACTAATTTGTTATCAGTACACTACACATTAAACATCTTTTAGAAGTGGTTTTGAAATCGCTGCAAATAAATTTTGGCATCCAATAGTATTCAATCAATGATGATGGTCTCCCACTAAGAACTCAACATGACAATAATTTAAAAGAATGGCTTATTCCTGGCAAAAAAGGAATTACATTAAGAAGCAAAAACATAAGTACTTTTTTTTATAGAAAACCAATTAGAAAAATATGAATGCCAGGATTTAAAGAAATAGAACAAAAGGTATTTAGAAATGCCAAGAAAAAAGCAGAAAAAAATAAAATTGAAACTGGAAAAATAATAACTGCATATAAAAGAGTGGGGTGCTCAATATCAATTGTTATAATTTCTTACTAGTTCTATTCCAAAATGCAGAGTTAGTGTAAAAATGTAGTACAGAGGACCCCACGCCTTTACCACGATGACATTAATTTTCTAGTTAATCATTTTATTCTTATATAAGATTTATTTCTTACTTTTTAGTTTGATAAAAAAGCATGTTTCTTAAAACTATAATTTAAATTAATTGTGCTTCAAATACGTCATACTGAACAAATTACGTATTATCACAACAAATGCCAAATCTAATAATAACACACCAAGTTGGCAACACCGATTGGTAATTGCGTCTTATTGCAACCTATTAGCGATATTATATGAAATGAAGCACCTGGCAGCCAATTCAGTGTGTACCACACATAGGAAATCGGGGTGGTCAACTCAGCGAGTTATTTAGAGTCAGCGATTGTCGCAAAAATACACAAGTACCCTCCGAGTTCCTGTGTGTTGAACGTGCTGAATTGGCAAACAGGTGCTTTGTTTCATATAATGTCACCAATTGGTTGTGATAATACGTAAGTACCAAGATTTATGTTTTTTCACTTGTGTACAACATACCTGCATACAGGAGTTTTTGTACCCAAGCTGTATTAATTTTTGGTACTTTCATAATATTGCAACCATATTGGTGAAATTATATGTAATACAACACATGGTAGTCAATATGGCGCATACGACACATGCAAAATCAGGGTCACCAACTTGGCACGTTATCTTGAACATTGGCATTGTTGTGGTAATATGTATCGTAAAATCTGGTGTATGGTGCACACTTTTAACACAAAAAATAAGATTGAATTTTATGCGTGCACGTTATATACCAGGTATAAAAATAAGAGCTTTAAAAAATGTGAGCACAGGAAAAAAAATTAGATTTCTACATAGATCAAAATAATGGTTATATAAAAGAAATGGCATTCCTTATGAACTTAAAGGGTTGCACTTCTAGATGTATACTATTTTTTACTAAAGCTTAGAATAAATGACTTTCAAACTTTAAGAGCATGACTCGCATACATCTCAGGTTTCTTCATGAAAATAGGGGTGCACATTCTCAGCAAATAAACATAAAAATTAAAAATTGCTACTTGAAAGTATAAGTGCATGTAATACGATGGTATACATGATATGCCAGATTTTATGGTAAAAACATAATTTTTCTCTACCTTTCTTTAATGAGTAAAAGCATAAAATATATTTATATTGGGTTAAATATAAAGAATCTGATATATATACTTCATTTATTTTCATCCAAATAAACAAAACACTATAGTCACAATAAAGGAACCATAAAATAAATGTATTGAAATAATTTCTTTATGAGAACTTTTAAGACATTTTCCATAAGTTTACCAATAAGCTAGAAAAGTTCTTTAAAATCTACAAGAAATTAGTCTCTTAAAAAGATTACTAATTGAAAACAAAAATTTATTTTGTAGGCTTGCGTTTTTCAAGACATGCAAGCTATTTTAAAGTTCAATATGAAAATAAAACTATTCCAATGTAGCAAAGGAATACTTAAATTATTATTTGCCTATAAGCAAGTGCCCAAAAAATCAACAATGTGACTTATTATGAATCAAGTAAATTTCATTAAGATAAGAAGACTACCCAAAATTCGCAGTTTTGGTGAAAATTTTCAAAAATTACTTTTGTGTTTTTATTTTAAAGACAATACATTTAAGATTCCAAAAACACTCTATTTTTGTTTCTATGATATCTAGAAGCAAAGTTATAGCATAATTAGTAAACTGGAATTGGAGTTAACAAAACCAGATGCTGATCCCTACACAAAATATTTTTAAGATATTGAATTTAAAATTTCAGAACATGTTTTATTTAGTTCTATCTGTGTTATGAATCAAAATCTAATCTCTGTGTATATACAGTGAACCCAAAAAGTGTTCGTACACTTGCAATTTCCTATAAAATTTATTGTTTCCGACTAATAAAAATTAATATTTTGGAATTGTAATTTTTTTATATCTGTAACTTGTTCTTGGTGGAATGACATAATTATTTTTTTAAAAATTGTATAACTATTATTTTTAAAAATTCATAATCAAAAAGTTCCTGAAAAATTACGCCACTAAAGTCTTAGAACACTTAACAAAAATCTCAACATAGCTTTAAATATTGTATTTCTTTCTTAGTTTAGAACTTAGTAGGATATCTTTTAGTGTCCACAACAACTTTTGGACATCTTGATATAGATTTATTGAGTTTTTGTAATTTCTGCATTGATTTTCCTCCATGCTTCTGTGATTATTGTTTTTACTTCCCATTATGTGTTTATATGTCATGTTTTCTTTTTATTTTAAATCTAGTTCTCCCCAAATATGCTCTGCTGGGCTAAATAAATTGATTGAGGAGGTGTTTTCAAACTTTTGGGTACAGTTATAGAGACACCAGCAGTGTACATTGAGAGAAGTTTGCTTGGCGTCATTATCCTGTTAAAAAATGAAGTCGTCTGAAATATCCAAATTTTGCGAGGATAATTTAAAATTTCTCTTTAAAATATTTAAATAGAGCTCATGATTCTCAATACCATCAAAAAATACCAAATTACCTAATTCCTGAAGCCTATTTACACCCCCCCTCCCCCACAAGAACACCTCTGTGTTGAAGCATGTAGGTGGAGGAGCTCTTGTTCCACATAAATTCACTGGATTAAATGCCTCATTTTTTCCTTTAAAACTATTATATGCCCATCAGAACCAAAAATGTTGAATTTTCTGTCATCCCAATCACTTTCCTGTCAATTTTGAATTTTCTGAAACTTAAGTCACAAGAATCTAGTTGGATGAATGAACCATGGAAGTGGAAGCGTTCTTGCATGGGGGTGTAAATCAGCCACAGAATTAGGTAATTTTTGATGGTATTGAGAATCATGAGCTCTAGTCAAATATTTTAAAGAGAAATTTTAAATTGTCTGTCCAAAATTTGATATTGAACACGACTTCATATTTTAACAGGATAATGAAGCCAAGTGTACTGCTCTCAATGTACACCGCTGGTGTCTTTATAACTGCCCCAAAATTTTGTGATAACACCTCCTCAATCAATTTATTTAGCCCAGCAGAGCATATTTGGGGAGAACTAGATTTAAAATAAAAAAACATGACATAAACACATAATGGGAAGTAAAAATAATAATCACAGAAGCATGGAGGTAAATCGATGCAGAAATTACAAAAACTCATTAAATCTATATCAAGATGTCCAAAAGTTGTTGTGGACACTAAAAGATATCCTACTAAGTTCTAAATTAAGAAAGAAATACAATATTTAAAGCTATGTTGAGATTTTTGTTAAGTGTTCTAAGACTTTAGTGGCGTAATTTTTCAGGAGCTTTTAGATTATTAATTTTTTAAAATAATAGTTATGCTATTTTTTAAAAAAAAAATTATGTCATTCCATTAAGAACAAATTGCAGATATCATAAAAAAATTACAATTTCTATACATTAATTTTTATTAGTCAAAATCATTAAATTTTATAGGAAACTGCAAGTGTACGAACACTTTTGGGGTTCACTGTATTTATGTACTTCATTGCATTTCAATGTAAAAAATATCATTAATTTTTTAAAAAATCGAGTTTTTGCATAAAATTTGGCATATTTAAAAAACTTTTAAAAGTAAAACATATCTTTTAATTCCTAATATATAAAGATGTTCCATTATTTATGTACTGTATAAATATTATTTGAATACATTTATTAGAATTTTGTGTAAAAGATCCTAATTGCAATTTTTCATGAAAATTTTACTAAACTCGACAATTTTTATAATCTATAAAACTCTCCAGAAAACAGCAAAAGGGTTGAAAATTAGTTAAACATGAAGCTAAAGAGTTTGAGCTATAAATATGGTGAGTTTAAGAAATGTACCACTAGTAGAACATTTTTCATATTGTATTTAAATCTTTAAAAGCATTGTCTGAGAAACTATGTTTTTTGGCTTCACGGTAAAGTTCACAAATGGATTTCTTTTTAAGACATTGAATTAACATTTTAAGAAAACTTTTATTTTATTTTATTTGTATTATAGACTATAATCTCTGTGTATGTATTTATGCATTTTATTGCACATACAATTTGTGAGAAAAAACATGCTTTTTTTTTTTTAAAAATTGACAAATTTCAAAAAAATAATGTAAATCTTATCGCTCTAGGAACAGATAATGATGTTATTTGTGTGCAGTTTTAATATTATTTGAATATATTAATTAGAATTTTCAATACAAGGTTTACTGTAACTGCAATTTTTAACTAAAAATTCCCAATCTATCCAAAATAATTTAAAATTTTGTGGAATTGTATTTTAATTCCTGACTCAAGTGTAGTATAGGGGAGAGGGCCCTTTCGATTTTTATGTAGATATTATTGGTTAGATAACGAATTCATTCTGGCTTCGGGAAACCTATCGCTAAGTGAAGTAGCTTGGCGATCGATTTTGGTCACCAAAAAAATTTGACAGCGCCAAGTATCTATACTACACTTGAACCTTAATTCCTAGTTCTATGCACACCCTTTTTAAAGAAAAAAGTGTTTTTTTAGTTGAAAATTTGTTTCAATAAAATGCTCCGAGGGTAGCCACATACCTTAAATTTGTTTTTTTAAGTAATCCGCCAAAAAAAGGCATTTTGATCACATTTTCCCGCTAAATTCCTATAAAAGCCTTACAAAATCAAAACAATCTAGTACTCATGTGTTCGTCCGCAGGTAGCGTGGTAGAAACGAAAAATAGTTCGGAAGATTTATGAGAACTAAATTTGTTGTTGAACCCCAATCTTTAAAGTATGTAGCCAGTACATTAAAAAAACTTTTTTAATCCTGAATATCTTTTTAATTTGTTTGATAGTGTTAATTAACCATTTTTTGAAATTTTGAGTACATGTAATGTCTCATATTTGTAAAGGCATGCGTTCAAATCTGATATAAACAAACTCATTTCAAACTGAGTAAGTCCATGTAGTCATTTTTGAGTATTTCTTTTTTCTCCGCGTAAATAAAGCCCCCACTACAAGAATCCACTGAATGCCTTTACAAATTGATAGAAAACTATATTTCTCATACACAACCCACCAAACCGAATAATAAATCCCCATTCACCAACAAGATACAGGAAATTTCCTCCCCCCCCCCCACTTTTTCCAAATTTGCAGAGCTGACTTTTCTATATACTAACAAAGAAATTAAAATCTGTCCCCGATATATATATAACTTGCTTCTAAATCTTAACTAGGCACTTAGCCTGTTTGAACTTTTCTTTTTTTATTTCCAATGTCGGATTACAAGACAACTGCAAACAAAATGAAAAGCAGAGAAAATTGACAAAAAACAAACAAAGGACAACACAAAAATAATGAAAGAAAAAAAAGAAAAGAAACAAGTTCACAGTATAGTCTATAAATCACACATTTTGTGTCTGGCCTCCCAATATCTGCTCCACATGGATCCAGAGCTGAGTGCACGGCAGCGTGCCAAATGAATGGCATCCATTTCTTCATTGGAGTCGCACAGTTTACAAAGTGGACTCTGGACAATGCCTATCATGTTTAGATGCTTGGATAGGCAATCGTGGCCAGTGGCGATTCGAAAATCGGCCACAGCTCTATCTCGTGGCCATTTTGGAATATGAAGGAGTTTGCTAAGCCAAACCACTTGTTTATTCTTTTGGTTGAATTTAGACTAGAAGTGCTCTTTGTAGTATTTCTTTATAATTCTTTTGGCGCTATAAAAAGGAACTGTATTGTTAGAGGTTTGTAAGATTTTTGTCCCCTTCTTTGTCAAGCAATCGGCATTTTCATTCCCATCAATGCCACAGCACGCCGGAATCCACTGCATGGCAATGTCTACATGACATTGAAGTAAATCCCCAATTAACAGTTGACATTTGAGAATATTCTTTGACAAAGGTACCTCAATGGAAGATATTGCTTGGAGGGCCACCCTTGAATCACACAAAATAACTACTTTTGAAACACGATCTGTGTGGCAAAGAAGTTGAGATAGAGCAATACGTATAGCTGAAATAGGAGAACCAAATGCTCTATTCTTATAAGAGATTTTAAAGCCTGTTTGAACTCAAGATGGTGATTGTCATTTTGAAGTTTTGCGATGATTACTGAGCGAGTGGGGAATATTAACGTTGCACTGTTCTGCCTACCAGCGTCGAACCCTTTAATTTTGAACCAAGGGCAAGTGACGAGGACGATGATTGAGTTTGCAACCTATTCTCCAAACTACCACACCAAGCCAATGGGAGGACTGAGCCATGATACATTTAATGTGCATCAGACTCTCTAAAAAGCAATTCTTCAGTGGCACTAGGCATTGAGCACATGATACACCAGACAAAAGGTATTAATCATGATCACTAGTCGACTCGGTACTATTGAAATTTTAGTGACAGACCTCGTAATTTTGAACCATGGGAAAGCGACAAGGACAACGCCCCCTTCTCCTAACTTCCACACCAAACCAACAAGAGGACGTTGGAGCCTCGACACATTTAACGTGCTATAGGAATTAAGTGACCACAATTTCATAACTCTGATACTGTGCGGTCATATATGGCTAGATTCACTCTTGATGCCTCCAAAAAAAATTTTTTTAATTATGACAGTAATATAATAAAATAACAGATGTTTGGATACGTAAATGAAGTAATCTGAATGAATGTATATATTTTATAGGATCATTAACTTCTTAATAAATACAACACGTTAGCTTTTGGCCACCGACTTCGCCAAATTGAATCATGGTCAAACAATTTGATTGATTTGATTTTTTTACAAGCATCGGGCTTTAAAACAACACAAATGCTATTGGTGACGGACTTCGTAATTCTGGACCTTGGTCAAGTGATGGACAGGGCACCTGAGCTTGCATCACACTCTCCAAACTTTCACACCAAGCCCCCAAAAGGACTTTCGGTTTCTTCAGATTTGACATGCATCAGCTTCCTCTACACAGTGGGTCTTCATTCAACCTTCGGTGGCTCGAACTCAATACTCACCGGCTACGAGTTCGTGACCATGACTTTTTTCTCTGATACCCCGGTCACACAGTGCAGTGAGGGAGAGATATTTGAATCGAAATCCTTCTCCCAGTATTCAAATTTTGGATTTGCTCAGTGGCGTAATGTACCAAAGGGGCCCGAAGCCTGACTGTCCCTAATTACATACCCTTTGTAAAATCCAACTTGGCGGCCCAAAACCCGACTTTGCCGGGGACCCAAATATTCTCCGATACGCCACTGGATTCGCTATACATAACTTTTAAAAAATACATTATCTTCACATTTTCTGTCTTTTTTCTAATTCAATTTGAAAATCACTATCTTAAAGCATAGAAGTATGATATCTGATGTATTACACTTTTTAAAAAAATGCAAGAAAAGTGAGAGTGAAAGTTATATTGACGTCGCCCTATAAACCAGCTCGAAGGCTGTTGGCGACGGACCTCGTTATTTTGAGCCTCGTTCAAATGATGAGCCCCCAGTACTGGCAACCTTTCTCCTCACAACCACACCAACATAAGGACATTGAGCCACGACATATTTCCAAGTTTTATCGGCCCTATCTACACGGCAGGTCTTCTGTGATACAAGGACTCGAATGAATGAATATTAACGTCGAACTATTCAGCTACATGAAGGCTTTGGGTGACGGACCTCATAATTTTGAACCATGGTCAAGTGACGAGGTTGACACTTGAGCTGTCAACCCCTCTCCTAACTTCCACACCAGACCAACAGAAAAACGTTAGAGCTCTTGATAGATTTAACGTGTATCACACTCCTACACGGCAGGTCTTAAGGTTCCCGTTGACACGCCACCACGAAAACCCGAGCGTAATGTTAATCCTACGGAGTTTGTTATAATTCAATTTACGTCTAAGGTATTGCTTTTAATTGTATGAAACAAAATACATAATAAAGATTTTTAAAAAATTAATGCTTCTCTTGATTTCGATTTTTAAAAAAAAATTTCTAAATATTTTTAAATATTTATTAAAAGTTTGAAAATTTACATTTAGTGCGTTAAAACGATGATAAAAATATTTTCAATTATAAGATAAAAAAAGTAAAAACGTGGAAGACCTTTATTTTTTATGCTCTTTCAAATGCATATACTTTAAAATTTTTAAACTAATTTGTTTGTGAGTAATTAAATAAGTCAGCATTGCATATTTGGAATGAGGGGAAAGTAAAATTGTAACTCCGCCTTCTTGCGGAAGGATACATGAAATTTTCCCTGCGTTCCCTTGGTGAAAGGGGGTAATTTATGACTCTTCGGTGGATTGCGTAACAGAGATGTCCCCCCCCCAAAATGGGTCTTGTTTTCTAAGAATCTATAGGCATTCAAGATACTATTTACAATTACATCATTTTTAGGAAAGTTTGAGTCTGCTTGAAAATAACTACAAATACGTTTTGTACAAAAAGCTATCCTCTGTTTTTTATTCCACCTTTCTTAAAATTATTTATATATACTAAATAAGTTATATTTTATTAATAATTAAGCCTAAGTGAATGCGCTATGAAGAATGCACCACTGCAAGTACAAATACTGGCAAACGGTTCCACAATTTTAAAGTTTAAGCCCAGCACCACTAAAGACCCACCGTGTAGGGTGCGATGCACATTAAATCTGTCGAGAGCTCAAACATCCTTTCTTTGGTGTGGTGGGGTAGTTAGGAGATGAGGTGCTATCTCAGGTGTCATCCTCGTCACTTGACCATGGTTCAAAATTACGAGGTCCGTTACCAAAAGCTCTCGTGTAGCTGAACAGAGTGACATTAATATTCACTCACTCACTCCACAATTTGAATGTTTGACAACTGAAGAATTAGAGATTTTCCCCAAAAATCCCGGGAAATTCTGATTGGAACGATGTTGCACGAAAACACTTTCTAGTTCTAGGTGTTCCACAAAAACACCTTCAAGTTCAAAGGGTTCCATGAGTTGAAAAAGTTTGAAGACCACTGCTCTAGAGCCATAAATGTTATTTGCGACAGACTTCGTCATTCTAAGCCAAGGGTGGCCAACCTGCGGCCTTGAATAATTTTGCGGCCCTCGAGATTCATTACAAAATACGATTATTTTGTACAATATTTTTGTTTTTAATGTAGTGTTTTGTAACAAATATACTTCATAACTGTTTCTATTTTATTATGTTTCTTTTGTTTTAATACATTCGTAGAAGTGTGCGGTATTGCAGCGCAGCATCACACTCGTTTCCTGTAACTCCATCATGCTGCCTATTGCTAGAGTTAAACATATTTGATCCTTGCATTATTATTATAAATTATCTATGCTTGTATAAATGAAAAATAATGAAATCAGTAATAATTCATTCAGTTTTAAAATTTCATTCCAATAAATGTCTGTGATGTGTCTAAATATAATATAAAGATATATAATTTTTGTTTGCAGCCCGCAGGATTATGTTTTTTCGAAGTGGCCTGCAAGGTCATTTGAGTTGGCCATCCCTGTTCTAAGCCAAAATCGGATAGCGAGAATGACACGAGTTTACAGTTTCTTTGTATTCTTCATGACCTTTTTTGAACTTGGGAATCTCGCGTCTTTAGTCATCATGGTATATAATCCTCCATGGTTTTAAATGCTGATTTAAATTCCTTTTATTGTTTTTTATAAAATATATTGCTGGTTTCTGTTTGTGATATTAAAGATATAACATTAGTGTGATAAATAAGAAAAATATTTAGTATGAATGGTGAAAAAAGTTAATTGAAATTAAAATTCGAATACAATAGCTTTAAAACGATTTTGTGATTTGCCGAGATGGGTAAATCCAGAGCAGAATGTATGCGAGATTTTCAACAAAAGAAACGCGAGAAAAAAAATTAAAAACTGGAGGAGTACAGCCAAAAAGAATAGCACAAAATTCAACTCAATGCAGCAGGGATTTTTTTTTGTAACGAACACAAATCTCTCAGAAACATCAACGGCTGAACCAATTACTGATTTACCAAATCTGTTTGTCAGTCAGGTAACTTTACAATTGTCCGCTCACAGCTTTTTTTAATGATGAACTCAAGCTCGAAACGAACACAAACCGAAATGTATCGACAACTAACAGTGGTACTGTTATTAACAATGTTTTTCAAAGGTTATTAAATACTTTGAAATCTCAAGTATATGTGTCATATTTTAGTCATCATAAGTCTATTGTGTGTGTGTCTTCCCCAAAATGAACAATAATATTTATTTTTGATAAAAAAATTACATGACTCTTCGTGTTAATTAAATAAAATATTCATTAAAAATAAAATTATTCCGATAGAAAATTATTTCCAATCATACCCGATTAATTTTTTTCAGGATTTAAGTTACTATTGCGTATTTACCAGGATAGCATGTCAGATGTTACACATCATATGCGACTATTGTAAGACTCGTTCCTTTTTTTGTAACTGAATTTATATTAGAAATTCCAACACTAAAACTGTTCTTCCAAAAAATTGTGTGGGTCCCAAAACCAATACTCAATATACTTTATCAGTGGCGTAACTAGGCATGCAAAGGCCTTTGTGCAAAAAAAAAAAGAGAGAATATTGGTGGAGTTTTATTAAAAATATATTAGTATTTTTATATGTATATATTTACAAATCTGATTCACATCAGCCCTGTGTCTAGCTCTGCAGAACATAGGAAAGCAAAGCTACAAACTACTTACATGTATGCATATGAGCTTCGTTGTGAATTTAGTGATTACCCAGGTTCGATTTGACATGTGATAGACAGGAAATGATAAAAAGAATATGCACAAACAAGAAAATATAATACAAAATTATTATAATTATTTAAAATAAAACACATGAAAAAACATAGGGGGCTGGGGTCAAAATTACATCAGTCTGTTGCAGATACCAGATTGCAAAACATTGAATCAGGAAAAAAGCTTATTATGAATCATATTGTTATAAAAAATAAAATGGCCAAGAAGAAATAGCTTCCTGTGTAGTTTTTTTTTAGATGTATGGTAAAATATTACATGGAACTTGATGTTTATTTACAAGTGAAGATTAGAAAAATTGAAAAATAATAAACTTTTCAATAAGTGAAATTCGCAACACTATACAAACAAAGGAAAGAATTTAGGGGAATTCCTTACAAGTTTGAAATTACTTTCAACGGAGTTGCCATGATTACAGCTATGTAACAATCTTTTATATTTATACCTCAATTATGGGAGAAATTATCGCAAATTTGACTTGCTTGGTGGTCAAGGCCCGAGGGCCCCAGTGCTCGGCACCACCTAGCCCATAGGTAGTTACGCCACTGTACTTTATTAAATTTATATAAGATTTTTTTTGTTACATGTCTTAAAACGTTTTTAAATAAAATTATTGAACTGAATCGGAAATAAAGAACTGACCTGAAATATTTTATGAAAGAGAATAATTTAAATCACATTACACTATTCATTCCATTATTTTTATAAATTTCTCTTGTCATTAAACTGTTTAAAAAAGGATTTTGATGCAATTTATTATTGAGGAATATCACAGAAAATTGTTTTGAATGTACAGAAATATATATATATATATATTTCAAAAAATATACAAAAAATAGTTATATACCTAAGATAACTATAGTCATAATAGAAAAGATTTAGCCACAGAAATACTAAAAGCAAACTCCCAGCCTTAGGAACTAGGAATGCAGGTTTAAACAAAGTTTTTTGGCCAGCCAACCTTCACCTGAATTTGCCAATATTCTGGGCCATAGGGAAAGCAATAAATTTCTAGAGAAGTTTAACTATATTACAGATAAAACCATAATCTATTAATGTAATACTATAATGTTATAGCCTTTAATAATTACTAAAATATTTAAAATCAAAGTTTAACTAATAGAAGACTTACCACGTGAATACATATTCGCCTCTTATGGACAATAACAGTAACGCATATAATTATTATGTATTGATAAAGTAGCATTATTACTATATATATACTTTAAAAATTCTATATTTTATTTTAAAATTTATAGAAAATAAAAATACCATCCAGGCATAAACGATTAATTTTTAATAAAATATATTATTAAAAAATTACTTAGCTAGAGGCGCCATCTATCTATAAACTGTACAACTGAAAAAACTTTTTTTATTTAACTGTTATATAACTTTTTATAAATTTAGGAGGGTAACTGTGTTCTATATAATGCTTAATAAAGTTATTAATATTTAAATATATATTAGATTTATCACTAACTAATACCTTGTTACAATAAATATAATTGAAAATAATATTTTGATAGATTGAAATAGAGATATTTGAATTCCAGTAAGGAACTTTAAGAATGTTAAAATTAAAATCATCTCTTTTATCATAAATATTGCTATGTAATTTATAGTCCTTAATACATAATGATACATCCAAGTAATTAGTTTTAACAGGATTATTATTAATTTTAATTAGCTTTAAATATCCCGGATAAAAATTGATATTGGGATAATAATTATTATTTTTACCAAAAATAATTAGGTCATCTATGTATCTAAAAATGTAATAATCATTATTAATAATATAATTATTTTCGTAAAAGTGTAAATATAAATTAGCCAAACTATGGCTAGCAGGGCCACCTTGAGGCAAACCTTTGGTTTGTTTGTACAGAGAACCATTAAAATTAATGTAGTTTTCTTTTAGGAGAAAATTTATTAGAGTACTAAATTTTTGTAAATTAATATTAAGGTTATAATTTCTATGATTATCTAAAATTACCCTAATTACATCATTGATATTAATAGAATTAAAAAAGATCTTCAAAGTCATAACTATGGAACTGAATAAATATTTTTATTTTTAAAAAAATCTATAATTTCTTTACTATTTTTAATTATAGCTTTATTACATTGCTTATTGATGAATTCGTGCAAAATATTGTGCAGCATTTTACCTGCAGCAGTGATATAAGTTTTAAAACCATTTGTTACTGTTCTAAATTTAACAGGATTTTTATGAAATTTAGGTGTTAAAAATATATATGGAAAATTAATCTTATGAATGGAAACACTCAATTTCCTGTATATAGCAGTAATTCGATTAGTAATTTCTTTATCTGACAATTCCAATCTATTGAAAGATTTATTGTTTAAAAAATTTTCATTAATCATAGTATTATAAAAATACTTACAAATTATAGCATAATTACCAGGCACTTTATCTATGTAAACAATGATAAAATTCTTTTGTAAATCATAAATTTTCTGTTTTACATCTTTATAAGTGAGTACTGGTTTAGAACAATAGTTAAATTTCATCAGGTCTTTTAAAATATTGTACTTAAATTCATCAAATGGCTCTATAGGCAAACCATATTTAACTGCAGATTTAGTAATGAAATTATTTATATCATTATTAATTTGATTTTTAACAGTATTATTGTTGTTAGAAATTGTTAATCTAAAACTAGTGCCTTTACTCATGATATCTTTTAAAATTCTATCCTTCAGTTTTCATGTTTTCCCCTCTTTTACTGCACACCCCATGGCAGTAAAAGAGGGGTCAGTTGTCATATAAATAGTCTTCAGCTGGACCCTCCAAGAACAAAAATAGAAGGCGAAAGAAAGGGGGAGGGTTTCCTGTCTTGAGCCCTGATTGCACTTAGAATTTCTCTCTCAACTGTTGTAGAAGAGGCTTGTATGATTTTGTGACATTTTCTTTCATCATGACAGCTGTCAGAACATAATCATCAGAAAATGGGATAAAGTAAATGCAAATTTGGAAAAATAATAGCATGAAAAAAATGTTTATTTTAAAGTCAAGAAAATATAGAAAATTAAGAAAAAAAAGGCATATAATTCATCTTTTATGAAGGAACTATTTACCTTCGATCATTAACACCAGTACTCAAGAGTACTTGGCCTTTCCTTTAGAAACGCCCATTCCCCCCTCCCAGAAGAGGGTACTTTCATCGTTTTAGAGTTGGAATTTCTGTCTACGGGACCCTTAAATGCCGATTAAAAGTAACGCGATTCCTCCCCAGTGCCCTCATTTTTCATATAGGCTCACATATGTGGGGTATAGGAGGGGAAAGAAAAGGCACAAATAAGCAAATTTTTCTTTGAAATAAGTATGTCCTTCACAGACATTGTTAAAGTAAATCCAAAGACTTCGTAATAAGCAGCACAAAGGAAAGAATCGTACTTTAGAAAGACGAATATACACGGGAAATGCACCAGTTGAGCAAGACGGATATACACACTGGCGGCACATAAGAGTTGCATGCATTTGAAAAAACACAAAAAAGTAAGGTATCCCTGGTTTTATATATATATATTTTTTATCTGATAATTAAAATTATTTTTATGATTGGTTAAGTGTGCTGGAGGCAAACTTTCAGATCTGTAACAATTTTAAAATGCAACAGAAAATGTTTCAAAACAGAGAAACATTCCTTTTCATTTCACTTTCAAATGCATTTTATTGCAGGATTTAAATGGAATAGCCTAGATTTAAGTAAGAAGCAAGAAATTCCACAGTATTAACATTGTATTCAGAATTTTGTTGTGGCAGTGGGACCCTAAATACCATATAACAAATAAAAAAAGCATTTCACAGACATTGGTAAATTAGTCCCACTAGGATGAAGAAAACCATTGCATTTTGAGAATCGTTTAATTTTTAGTTCCAAAAACAGGTGTAGTATGTGTGTATTCCTAACAAGCAACTTCTAATAAGATGGGAAAATTCAAAGAAGGGGGGAAATCTGAAGCAGCAGACTTAGGATTCGTGAGCAGTTTTTCCATGGATGAAGTACAGAAAAAAAAATGAAATAAAAAACCCAAATACTTCATGGAAACCACAAGGACTGAATCACAACATATACACAACTTTTCCTATTTAACATAAAGTAGAAAAATTTTTACAATGCATTTACATATATGTATTAACAAAAACTGAACATTTTTAAGAGTACATTAATTCAAAAAATATATATGGTATGAAATAAAGTCATTGTGCAAAAACCTCCCAAAAATGTTTCCTAAATATTATTTCATGAAAAAAACCTTAAATTTGCTAGCACAACACATCTTTATTATACATATTCCACTTCATGTCAAGAAAAATTGCTTTGCCCAGGGAGGAAAAGAAACAAAAGTGTTTTACAAGTGAATTTTTTAGTTCTTTGTAAAAAGAGTGGTATTTTACCACTTTAATTCTATCAGCATTTATTTTTTAGAAATAAATATTACAGAAAAACAAAAAGAAAAAAGCTTATTTCAAAAACTGATAAATGCAAATTGAAGTAGGGTTGGAGAGAGAAAAGCTGAGAATAAAAGAAAAATTACTGCAAGAGAACAAAGATAAAATTCTCCAGACATTTTAATGTTTAGTATTATAGAAAAGATTGAAAGCAGTTTTCCAAAAATTTCAGGATAAAAATATAATTTTCAACTCGTTATTCAGAAGGGCTATTATTGATTGTATCCCTCTTATTTGTTACTCAAATTAGAAACAACATTAATATCCATAATAAGAAGTTATAAATAAGAAAAGAAAACTGCAATGAAAATATTACACACATGTCTACATACATAAATACACTTTTTTAAAAAAAAATCTAAAGAATTTACAGCGATGTCTATCACAGAGATATCATAAAATTCTCAATCAGCAAGGAAAAACAATATCAATTCCCATCCAACAATAGATGGAACAAAATAAGCTTAGATGAAATTTGAACACAAGCAAAATGTTATTTCCAATATAGCTTAAAAATAATGATTAAATACAAAAAAGTTAAGCTACTGTAATGTTCGAATTAATTAGGGCAAACATTTTTCTCGTCTGAGTTGATTGCTCAAAGATGGATATTACTCCAAGGAAGCGTTCTAAAATAAACATTCTAAATGAACACACTTTTATGACTAAGAGAGATACAGCAAAGGCAGTTAGTGTGGGTAAATCAAATCTTTAAAAAAATTTTCATGATTCCGGAACATTCTCTACAAAAAAAAAAAAGAGGAAAATGTGGGTACAAGCAGAAAACTTCTACAAGAACTGATAAAATTTTAATAGCAGCAAAATAATTCCAAGAAAGACAAGCACAGACCTTTGAAAGGATTTATTGGATTATGGTGTTGAAGTGACTACCTCAATTGTACACAAAAAAGTTCTGGAAGTTGGTCATAAGGCAACAAGCTGGAGGTAAAAACAATTTCTAACTCAGAAAATGATGAGAAAACACTTAACATGAGTAAAAAAATACTGATCTTGGACTGTTAACAACTGGAAGATAATTTTCAGAGACGAAACACATTCATTTTCACAGGGAAAAAATCGTGCAGTAAGACGAAATGAAAGGTGAACTCTACTACCAGACCATTTCCGACAGACTGTAAAACACCCTTAAAAAGAGATGTTTTGGGTTTTTTTCACAACAAATGGCACTGGCACGATGAATTCTGTCAAATACATAGAAATATTATGCATTAGGATTGCTCGATTCATGAAAACATTTGAAGGAACACTTCAATATGACTGGGCTCTCTGTCACAATTTAAAATTAGTCCAGACTTTTAGGAGGGAAAATAAAATACAAGTGCTTGTGATTAGCCTGTTAATTCACCAGACTTTAATCCTACTGAGAAATTATGGCATATTCTCAAGAATCGTTTAGCTAAGATGAATTGCAAACAGAACAAATGATAAAAATTGCTGTACAAGAACAGTTCCTTGATGATTGAATCAAGAACATGGGTGCTACACTAGTGAAGTCAATGCCAAAATGTGTTAAGAGGTCATTTCTTCTAAATAACATACTTCACACTAATATAAAAAAATTTCAGTCTACTTAAAAGATTTAATGATTAAAAGCTAATGTTTTAGAATAAATCCTCCCCCCACCCCTATTTGTTCCAATTAATTTGAACAGGATAGTTCATGGAATAATTCATAAATTAATCCCAATTTAACATTTTAAGTGTCATTTCTCAAAATTGTTTGATTGGAAAATGCTGTCAATTTTAAACGAAAAAATATATATTTCTTTAAATTAAAAAGTTATTATCTGGATTTGTTTATATTATATAGACATATTTACATAAACAATATCTATAATATATGAATTTATAAGATACACATGTAATTGCAATGTACATATTAGTCATATGATTTGCCACATACGAACCAAATATTCATACACACATACTGTATTTTTTTCAAAAATAAAATACTTACTTTTCTTTTCTAATATCTCATTTACAATAATCTTATTCGAAACCATATCAAGAACCTTTTTTTCCATATAAACGGCATTTCTTAACATCCTATATTCATATTCTTTTCTGCGGATGGTCAACTACAAAACAGAGTAATATAGTTAATTCTCTCATAAGTTATTGAATAAAATGTCATAAGGCAAAAAACATAATTAGTCAAAAATGTAAAATAAAAGGAAAGTTTTTTCCTTGGATCACTTAATGAATTATCTTTACAGTTTAAGAATAAAGATTTGCTGTTTTTGCCTTTATGCTAGACTGAACAAAAAGCATTCCAAAAAGTCTTACTAGTTTAAAATGTTCATAGTTATAGATGAGTAAAATTTTTTATCATCTATAAACTTTATGTACTTAAAATGAATAAGACTATTTTTACATGAAAACATGTTGCAACAAATAAATTAAATAGTATTCAAGTTCTATTATTAAAGATTATAGAGGGAAAAAACAAATCTGCATATTAAGAGAGCCTAGTTTTCTTTCCTTTCGATTTCAATCAAGAACTCTATATAAATATATATGCTTATCTATGATTAAACTACATATTGAAACATATTTTAATGCTTTTGAAATAAAAACAGGTTTCTAACACCTCGCTCAACAATACATAATTTTTATGAAATATATAGCCCAAATTAATACAGGCCTTTTTCTTATATTTAAAAATGCTATTTATTTATAACATATTCCATAAAACCTTTTGAAACATTAACAAGTTCAACACTAAATCACATCAAACAAGAAGTGTTTACTTCTCGCTTAAAATGAGGTAAATTCTATAAACCAACAAGCATTCAATAACATTAAAAGCAAAAAATTCATACGATTCTTTTCTTGCTCTAGGATAATAAATTGTCATTTACTAATTTCTTGTGTGCATAAAATGGCTAGTATTCCTTATAAACTTTGCTTTTGTGACATTCAAAACTTATCCTTGAAAAATTATGCATTTTTTTTCTCATTAAGAATAAATAATGTTCCATATTGCTCAAGTTGTATTAAGTACTAGTCTTCTCTATCTCCGAGAAAAATCATTTTGGCATTTTACCAGCAACAATAGTGCAAATTCAGTTTTTGAACCATGGTCAAGGGACAAGAAAGACATTTGCGTTCATACTGTTCCATACTCTCCAAACTGTTCTAATGACTCTTTGCAATTTAACAAATCAAAAATGTCACATCCAACTGTTATAAAGGGGAGGCCTTTAGTGGCACCAGTTTGGATGGTCAGTTGATTGATTGCTTTATGGCAAGAACCATGAAGACATTGTGTGCTAAACAAAATATAATTAAAAGAGCTTAAAAAAAGCTGACTAAAAGGCCATCTTTGAAAGCAGTCTCTATGTCTAGCAACATCAGTATTAGAACCCACAATTCCACAGAAAACAATGCTGACATAAATTAATTACCATGACCACTAAGCTACTGCAGTCAGCAGCCAGAGAACATAACTTTCTTTAAATAAACATAAGTTAGAAAAATAAAAAGAAATTTTGGGTATCTTTTAAGAAATAGGTAAAATTGTTTTTAAGTGAAAATATCACATTTAAAGTACACAACTTATTCTTTTTTTTCCAATGGGGCTGCGCATTGGTATTTTAAACCTTTGCAGACCTAGTACATTCCCCAGGAGCTGGTATCACTTTTTAGCACTGCACCATATAGGCGATACCAATTACAGCAAGCAATTTTGATGCCCAGTTTTCTCCACAGAGGGAAGCACCTGAGCTCTTGACGATGCAAACCAGTACTAGGATTTAATTTTGCTGAGAGCATCCAAACCGAACAGACACTCTAGGGATCTTTTACATGCCACATAATCATACGACATGGCTGCTGTCAATTTTCTGCATCTTAAAATTCCACCGACTTGGGCCGGGGTTGAACCCGCAACCTTGGGTGCAGAAGGCCAATGACAAACCAACCCCGCCACCTAGCCGGCTACACAACTTATTCTGAAATTTAAGTTTCAGTTAAAAGTAAACAAAAATTTGAATCAACCTTTAGTACAAATTTTGGTGATTCCAATAAGGGTTTCAAGGGACAATCTTGATTGTCTTGATAAACAATGCTGGATGCCCTATCCTTCCTCTTTTTAGAAGTCTTTTTTCCTCCATTAGAAGCTTCATTGTGATCTGTAGATTCAGAACTCTGTGAGTATTGCCTTCTGTGAGAGACTCCTATAAATACAATTTTCCAACAATGAAATATAACTTAGGAAACTTTTGTGAAAATGATAATACAGATGTATTAATACCTTGCATATTTACAATTACATTGTGTTAGAATGATATTGTCAATAAAAATCAAGAAATCATCAAAATTTCCCCTTGTCCCCTAAAGACCTCCATAAATTTAAGAAGAAATTTCTTGAACAGTAGATAAAAGAAAAGTAGAATCTTTTTCGCCTTTTGATACACCAATATCATTTCTAATGTTCTCATGATTATAAAATTTGCTGATTTATTTTTTAACCCTTTAACAGTTGCATAATTTAGAAGAAAACGGACATAAAAATGTCTATTTTTTATTAAAGAGTATATAAAACTAAGTGCATGTTCAATATATGTATTTATTTTTATACTTTGGGTAAATTTTTAGGTTGAAATACAAAAATTAATTTAAGAAAAGCCAACATTTAGCAAACATAAGCCCACATGGCTGAACGTTGATTTTCCAGCAAAGACAAAAAATTTTAAAAAAATGTGTTTTAAACATTAAAGGAGAATTTTATTTTACTTATGCAATGAAAAAACACATTAGTAATTTGTTCTTCTGAGTTAAACTTTAAAGCATGAGATAAAAAGACCAATATCACAGGTAACAATATAGATCCCTCATCACTGCTCTCAGGTTCACTAACCAAACTTTCAAAACTATCAGTTATTTCAGATTTCCTCTTGGATCTTTTAAGACTTAAAAGATCTGATTCATTTCCAAACTAACTCCATAATGTAAACAATATTAAAATATATATAAATATTATTGCAGAATGCAAGGCAGATCCATTAATAAAAAGCGGAACTAAGTAACTGAGATAAGGTTACAAAAACATGTACCTAATGTACACTCATGGACAAAAAAATTAGACACCATGAAGGAGTCATCAAAATGAAATGAAATTTTACATATAATGACTACTTTGATATAAGTACATGATTAGAAAACCAAAGAAAAAGGATCATTTATTTCAGAGAAAAAGGCAAAAGAATGGAGGATTTAATACCTTGTTGACACCCTCTAACGCGAATGCACGATGCGATACGATCGGGCATTGAGGCATGCAAGTTCGGGTATGATGTCTTGAGACATTTTGTTTCATATTTACTGTAACCTTGCTCTAGCTCGTTCAAATGCATGGGTACCCAACTCGCCATCCCAAATTATCCGAAATATGCTCGATTTGAGACAAATCTGGGGATCGCGTAGGCCAAGGAAGGGTAGTAAAATTGTGAAGACAGTCTTGTGGCACCCTTGCCGTGTGAGGCTGAGCCTTGTCTTGTTGAAAAATGGCTCCTGGGTGCCGTTGCATTAGTGGCAACACATGTAGTTGCAGGATGTCATTACGGGCGACAGGTCCATTTCTAAGAAATTTAAAATTTATAGAATATTTCCTGTCAAAAATACATATATTTCTGTACACAACTTGTAAACCAATGGACATACTGCTTTGCTGTCATGGTGCCATGGATCAATACTGGGAGTGACCGTGTACTGTAGGCAATGGCACCCCATACCATCACACCAGCTGCGGGAGCGGTGTGTCGTTGTAAAGGAATGACAGGATTGAGGCGTTCACCTCGGGGTCTCCACACATGAACACGATTGCCCTCACTGCTGAGATTGAATGTGGATTCATCCCTAAAGACGACCTGGTTCCATTCCGCTGCAGTCCAGCTTCCTCGTGTGCAGCACCACTCCTAACGAAGGCATCAATGGAAAGGGCGTCAAGGCAGAACGCGTAATGAGCACTGGGATCCTAAATGTCCTTAAGCCAGGCGCCTTCATGTGGTTCGCGAAGACACAGAGCTCCTAGTGAAAATGCTACCAGTGCCTGGTTGGGGGCTGATGAACCAGTTGGCTGTACGTGTGGATTTCTTACATGTGGTGGTCTTCTCGACGACTGGTCTGACGAGGGGGTCCTGAGCCTGGTCTTCGTGTAAATGACATCTCTCGGATCCACTGGTCTCAACACCTCCTTACAACACAATCAGAGTGGCCTAATTGACTTGCATATGTGACCACCCAGCTTCCATTATGCCAATGATTCTCCCACTCTCAAACTGCAACAGATGCTCCTATTGCCTTTGAAAACTGCGTAATGGCATGTCTACCTCAGCCCTTCCTTTGTAAACGATACAGCACACTTACACAAGTTTTGGTTATCTTTATACTCCACAAAGAAAGATGTTACACGCCCTCTACCGGCTATTCGTAATATGCAGTCACGCTGCTTTTCTAATCATTTGCATATCTCCCTAACATGTACCTTCATGCCAAGTTTCGTGACAATCCCGCAATTATTTCTTGGTGCGCTAATTTTTTTTGGTCCATGAGTGTATATATTTGATTGTGCTAACATCTAGTTTAAAATAAAACAACTATCTCTTAACACGTTACTAATAATATGGTACTGCTATCTGGTGAGAAATAAACATGATTCCTGGCATAAGAAATACATAGCTTTAATCTTTTTAGCACTTTACTTTCAAACACTCCAGGCCAGAAATATCATGGGTACGAGAAATAGAGGGGGGAAATTGAACCCATGATTTTGACAGGAGCGAGAAGGAAGAACAAGTATTAGCTGGTTGGAAAAAAACTAGAATTTATCTTCAGATGCTATAATGCTTGAGCTTTTAAACAATATGTTGTAAGTCATGGTTAAATTATAAGCATAGTTTGACAAGTTGTGGATAACTTACATGACATCCAAATGTTGTCAGTAATCCAGGAATATAGTATTACTTGAACGGCAAGCGATGTGGGCGTTTCAAATGTGCCGCCATTAACGAAATGTAAACAAACCCGGAAAACGGGTTGAAAAACGAGTGGAGTTGAGAAACAGCTTTTGCTGATGGCAGCTGTGCATTAAAGATCCGATCGTCGCTTGTGACGTCACGGTTCTACCTGGCCACTCAGGAGTTTCTTAATAGTTTACATCGCTTGTTGTGGAAGCGATACAATATGCAAATTATATTAGTGTATAAATACGGATTGCTACTGCTGTGAAATCAGTAGCAGTTAGGTGCTTTCTCAGCGAGCAGCTAACTCCATACTGTACTCGAATGTTTTTGAGCAAGGTGCTCAGTTAAAATGCTTTTAACTGTTTTTTCATTGTAAAAATGTCACTGTAAATTTCATCTTTTGAATCATCTTCAATAAATATGGTTGTTTACGAAATTCTCGTCTTTGAGAATTTCGTAAACAACCATATTTATTGAAGATGAACACACCCATTATTTAATTTTAAGATCCACTTTCATAACTCTGCTAGTTAGTTTTCACACTTTAATGTTGGAAGTGTAGAACTTAAGATAGGAAGACACAATAAATAATCTTAACTAAGAAAATTTCAAGTTAGATATGAAAAATAAAGCAGAAATTCAATTCCATAATCACATACACTAATACTCGACTAGATAGAGGAAAGAGACATATACCTATAATTAGAACATAATCATTACTGTGGCATATGGCAAACTACAACTTTACAAAAATAAAGAAGAAATCCACAAGAATTTCTCCCTATAAATTCGAAAAGAAAAACTCTTACATTCTACGCCAGAACAGAATAAGTCAGCCCTCATAGATGTTTCCTCACACTGGCAGTCAAAGCATAAAATGATAGAAGTTTTGAAACATGACCCTCAAAAGAACTGACGAATCATCTTGATACTATGTTTCCAGAAGTATTCTTTTTGTATATATGTTTATAATTGTTTATTAACTGATCCAAATATAAAGTTTCTCATTCTCACATAACCATACCTTTTAAGAGAGTGATGTAATGAGTTAAATTTTTCAAAGAACTTTTGAAACAGAAGAACGAAAAGTTTACAGCTGCTAAAGAAAGGGATGGGTACAAACCATTTAAATATAAGATTACATTCTTAATAAAAATTGTTTCTAAGACTAGACCTCTGCCAGTCCATAAACTTCCTAAAATCAAAGGATAGAAGAGGTTTAAAGAACACCTTGTCCAAGTTAAAACTTAAGCACTCTAAAATGTGTTCAGATGATTCCTGAGCAGCATAACACTTTGTAAAGATCTTAAAAACTTTTAGCAACTGTTCAAAAGTGAGAGATTTCAAGTGTCCACTGGCAAATAAAGATAGGCAAGTCTGCTGAACTGTATGACCTTCAAAGAGAAGGACACCATCAAAGTGATTTTATGGGAACCAGTTATGTTCAGGAGGAATTAATTCTCCAGATATCCCTTTGCTTTTTCTTACAATTGGAGAAAACTTCACTGAAAGTAGAAGGCATATCAGGCCGAGAAGTGACCAAGATGGTAGCCTTTGCCAGTGAGTCTGCAGTCTCATTACCAATAATTCTGACATGAGAAAGAATCTATTGAATATGGAATTCAAAGTTTGCAGATAATTTATCAAGCAACCTTAAGATAGATATTCCATCCTTGTCACAAACCTATTTCCAGTTACTTAAACGTTGAATAGAGAAACAGCTATCAGTCAATATCCAAATGCTTCCAAAGTCGGGTTCAGCAAGATCATCAACATACACTGGTGTGCAAAAATTAAGGACGAGACGGTTTTTTCAATATAACTTTTGTACAAAAGCATTCCAAATCAACACATTTAATACCGTAAGATTCCCAATACGTAAGGACATGAGTAATGTAAGCAACACTTACTAAAAGAGAAATCAGAGGGATAAAAAGAAGCTTTATTGAAAAAGTAGGATGGGGCGCAATGCGACTGAAGGACGAAACATCCCTGTGATGGGTGTCCAGTAAGAAATATCCGGTCTTTAGTAGGGGATATGATCTCCCCTGACTGCTAGGCAGGTTTCACAGCATCTGCCCATGCTGAGAATGAGGGTGTCGATGAGTTGTTGAGGCATTGCTGCCCATTCGTCTTGCAGCGCCAATCGAAGCTCCTGAATCGTTACTGGTGGTAAGGTACGAGCTGCCAAGCGTCTGCCTAGAAAATTCCATACATGCTTGATGGGATTGAGATCCGGAGATCGTGCTGGCCAATCCATACGTTCAATATCCTCACTCTCTAAGAGCTGTTCGGCAGCTACTGTGCGATGACATGGTGCATTGTCGTCCATGAAAAGGAACTGCGGACCCATAGCGCCTCTAAAAAGACGCACATATGGAAGAAGAATCTCGTTACAATAATGGGTCCCGTTGACTAAACCTGCGTCGAAGATGTGAAGGTCTGTACGACTACCAAGCATGATGCCTCCCCAAACGAGAACACTGCCACCTCCATACCTGTACCTTTCAATGATGTTCGAGGGATGATTGCGGCTTCCCCGCTCTCTCCAGATGAGTATGCGATGAGAATGCTACTCAGACTGAATCTGCTCTCATCTGTAAAGAGTACTCGTCCCCATTCATTGTCTCTCCAATTCCGGTGTTCCCGGCACCACAGAGAACGCCTTCTCCGATGGGCAGGCGTTAGAGGTACACACCGTACAGGGCGTCGTGCAAACAGACCACCACCGTGCAGTCTTCTGGCCACGGTAAAACGCGATATCGGTCGTTCAGTCGCCTGTGTCGTGTGTCTAGCGATTTCTCCTGCTTTCTGCCACCTGTTTTTTCTGGCTTGTAAGGCAATATACCGGTCATCTGCGGGTGTGGTTCCTCGTGGACGACCACTACTGAACCCCCGGATAGCTGTTCCTGTAGTTTAAAATTGTCTCCAAAGTCGTGAAACGATGCTGTGAGCAATTCCGAACTCTGCAGTCACACTGCGACCTTCCTCCAACTTCCCAATGATTCGACCTCAGGTAAAAGCATCCAGATGTCGTCTAACAGATTGATTATTCGCCATTTCTCGCTGAGGCAGCAAATCGGTGTGATTTTAACTGCTATACGGTGTGCAATCTCTTTGCCAGAAATACTAATCTTACACCGACAACATGCTTTACTACTCAGACACTCCCCCATTACGTCTACCTGCATATCTGCGCATGTGCTACCGTACATCACCTCACTTAATTTCCTGATTGGTCTTTCTGTCTGCTCTGCCTCTTCGTTCAGCTGATATGCTAATTTTTCGACTTCGTCCTTAATTTTTGCACACCAGTGTAGTTAAGACCCTTATCAACAGCAATTAGTTTGTATCTGAAAACAGAACAGGAGTTCCGATTTCTACATTTGAGACAGAGTAGAAGCAGAGGTCTTAATATAAACACCACTGCCAGTATGGCCTTGATAACTCTTACTGCCATCAGTATAAATTTGTAGAGCATTACAAGGTATATGACTAAGAGTTTCAAGGGTTATTTGTCTTACAAAATTAGGGTTGTCTTTAGCTATTTGAACTGGATAGTAAAGTTTCATATGGAAGTACAATAAAAAGTGTTCCATTAACTATGCTTTTTTTAATACAGATAAAACTTATAACTACATTTATTGACTTTTTTTATGTCGAGGAATGAGGTCGAATCGACCAATTTTCTGCAAGCAGCCCAATACAAGAAACAGCATCCATCGGTGAAGTGACTGTGACATTTATTGTTTGCAAAATTTCCTTTTAGATGTTTTAGTAATTATATACAATTTAAATGCTGAATGACTTTATAGGTGAAATATACACTGTAATGAATTGAATCTCTTTACCGTAAAAAGAAAAAATTAAATACAGTTTAATAAGAATAAAACATTTTAAAAATTTAACTTTTGAATATCAATTTTTGTTAAAAATGTAAAATACTTTCACAAAATTTTTTAATTTTCTGAAAGTATGATTAGTAATTTTTTACTCTCAAATCCATAAATTGGATGTTTGTATATTTGTTTGGGAGTTATACAAATCCACACTGTAGATTGCTTCTTTCCAAAATTTTGCACAGTTTTGCTGGCAACTTAACTCTTTCCCTGGCGTAGGCACGATAACACGCCGAGACAAATCCAACTCTTACCTGGCAACGGCATGTTTTCAAGCTTTGACGCGCGCCAACATTCAGGTTGGTTCGCCCTGTTCACTCCAACAAACAAACTAACAATTAACTAATAATTAATTAAGCTCTTAACTAACAATTACACAGTTACAGGAATTTTTTTATTTTACTAATTAATAATTATGCTCTTAACTAACAATTGCACGCAGTTACAGGATTTTTTATTTTAATAATTAATTAATTTTAACAAGTAATATATTAATTAATAATAAATAATTAATATTAATTAATTTATTTATTTATTTTATCATTAATTATTTAATGAATTATTTTTACCATTGATTAATTAATGCTTTGTTAATTCATTGATAATAATTTATTAATAATTAATTAAATAAGCTCTTAACTAACAATTGCACAGTTACAGGAATTTTTTATTTTAATTCATGCATTTCAACCATTTAATTCTTAAATTGCCTGCCAGACTTGGGTAGGATTTAAATACCTACTGCCACCAGGGAAAGAGTTAAGAGTTGTAAAAACATTGTCTACGAAAAAAAATTCAAACTTATTCTTATTGAATTTTTTTAAAGGCCCCTCCCTACAGGAACAGTTTGCATGTGTATGTGCAAAGTCACCTAATGAAGTGGTATACTGCCAATAATATGAAGCCATTCATATGAAGCTTAGAAATTGATTACTGTATTGGGCAATATTTAAGAACAAGTTCTGTGGTAATTAACAGCTAAGGAGGGTTACAGTCAAAAGATCCTGTTTTTGAACTATGTGAGGCACATGAAGAATTGAAAGTTTTAAAGCACGTTTATTTTCTTTAGTAGAGATACACTATCAATGTGTTTTGTGAAAATCTTCAATGAGTGACTGCAGGGATGTTATAGATAAAAATTTCCCCTTCTGAACAATTAGACTTGGAAATTTAGCAAGCATATTTCTTTTAGCTATGAAAAAGTTTTTCAGAAATTGACTTCCAATGTCTGAGGTTACAGAGGATGTTATAGGTAACTATACTCCATTTTAGAAATTCCTGTTCTTTTTAAATCAAGAGTAAAAGGCTATAAATTCTTCAATACAATCAAAAGCTTAAAGTTAAAAAAATTGTACAGTCACAGAATCATAAAATATCTAGCAAAGCGATGGGTAATGACTAGTATAGAATAATACACAACACATTCATGTAATAGTATTCAAAAATAAAAAAGCAAAAAGAAACCAAGTTTAAAAGGCTAAAAAACAATTTTAAATATAAATTTCATTCCAATCAGAAAAATGCTTTTAGAGAAATTATATTTTATCAGTAAAAATTTTTATAAAAAAAATACTTGTAATAAAATCAAAAATAATAATTATAATGGATGATAAGTACAACTTTAGTGCAAGAGTTCAGAAAATGTGATTTAATAATTACTTTGATTTTTCTGTTGATGTAAAATTTGGGACTGTAAAGGAAAGACATTGCAAATTAGGAAAAATCTTTGTATGACAAAATATGGCATTACATAAATATGTGGCATGAAAAAATTCCAAAAACAACTAATGTAAATACCAACCAGCAAATCGACTAAGAAGCTGGTGGAATTCGGATTTTTTTATGGGCCCATCATCCTCACACCTGTCTGTGAAAACAAAGGAAAGAAGCTCTTTAATATCCTCTTGTACCTGAATATCCAAATGAGTTAGAGATTTTATTAAATTCTTATCTATAGACAGGGCAGTGAGCAGGAAAACAGCAACTTTGGCAAGTTCTAGTTCATTGCCTATCAAGCATTTCGAGTAGTTGATCAGTGAGATACTATCTATTCGGAAAATATCTATAAGAAAAAGAAAAGTACATCAATAACCAAGATGTCACACAACTAAAAATTTACACAAATTTGACGTTTTAGGTGTTTTTCACTTTAAATTTATATGCGAAAAGGTTTGTTTAAAAAAATACCCCTTAACTGGCATATATATATATGTCTTACTCAACAGGAGTGTGAAATGCTCCGGACATTATACATATATGTCTTTCCAAAATATTATCACTTCTTTGTACTGCTACCAGTAAAGGTATTCTGAAGACTTCTGGATGAAAAAAATGACCTTGAGTGTTTGTGAATGATTTACTTATTACAGAGAAAAATTTATTTATGCGTCCCCTCCCCACACACACTGCATACACGCACCCATGTGAGAAACAATGGCAATGGGAAGTGTATTGCACAGGGGCATATAGCTACTGCCATATCAATGATACATTCCCTCCCCCTCACTTCAGGGGCCCTAAAATGTCTAAGCAAACAGTCGTAAAAAATTAAGAGGTCCCAGAAAAGTGTCTCCAAGGAACTTTGATACAAGGCCCCCTTATAACTAGCTATGCCAGTGGTATCACATAACTTTTAACTGACAGTTAAGGAGTTAAAAACAATTATTAAATTTTTCTTTTCTGAAAAAGTACTGAACTGTACAGTACTGTATTTTCTAAAAAAATATATGTTGAAATCATTGAAAGACCACATGTTTTACACTTCAGCCACTAATTCTTAAAAAAAATTTCTTAACTAAAAAACATGCTTTCTCCAATATCCATAAACTTTCCTTTAATAGTTCAATTAGTGTTATTAGGATTATATAAATATTTATATAAATGAGAGAGAAAGATATCTTTTCAAATTGCTGCATTGTGAACTTTTAATGAACACTTCACCAAATTTTTTTTTAAATAAATAATTCTTAAATGAGACAGAAAGATTAATGAACCTAAACATTTTTATTAACAACTAGCTGCATGGCCCAGCATTGTACGGGCTTTTACTGAGTGTATAACTTAATCCCCAAGTTAATTTTCTCCTTTCTTCATGACACCAGCCCTTTTGAATGGGTGTGTACGCGTATGATCCGAGTGCATGGCATGGCTTTCTCATTTAACATTTTCCCCTCTCTTCAAAAAATCAGCACTTCCACTATTCTTTTTCAAAATTACTTTGACTTTTCTTTGTTTCTTTCCTCTCTGCTTAGCCCAGCGTTGCACAAACTTTAACCGAGTAAATAACTTAATCCCCATGGGAATTTCCTGTTTCCCTCAGGACAATAGTACCTCTGTGTGTGTGTACACGCACGATGTGAGTGAATTCTATAACTATGCCGTTAAAATTCAGTTTTTCAAAATTTGTTCACTTCTTTTCATTGTGAGACAGGTTTCTTTCCAGTCCATTTAACCCACCATTGCATGGACATTTCGAATGCATAATATGTTGCAAATATAGAAATTCCCTTTCTTTATCAGGGTCAAAATTTCCTGGTGTTTGTGTGATTTTTTAATTAACGTCATTTAAAATTCCCTTTTTCGAAATTTCTTCCACATCTTTCCAATCTCAGACACCTTTCTTTTTCTCTCTATAGCCCAGCATTACAGTGGTTTTTTAAAGTGTAGAACTCTATTTTCCCTCTCCCCCTCCCCACAGATAAAGATTTACCTTCAAATTTCGATCAGTGACTTACAAAAAAAAATGCATTTAATTTAAAGAATATTGATATAAAGCAAGGAAAAGGAAGCGATTCTGATGCTAAGACCCCCCCCCCCCTGAAAAAACCTCATCATTTTTAAATAATAGTTTCTAAGGATCTAATAAAAAGCAAATTTCAGGTTTTCATTAATCAATCAACCATTACATATAGTTAGCTTAAAAATGTCTTTAAAATGTATTTTTATCCAAAATAATAGATGATGTAATTTATTTAGAAATAATTAATGTAGTAATAAAAAAATGGAAATGCCCTTTGGTTTTAAAAAAATTATATTAATTTCATTCCATTATCTATAAATAATGAATAAAAAGAATGTTACAGGTAGCTATTGAAATGATTGCCGCCGGTCGCCTTTTTTCATACTTGTCTTAAATTTTTTCTCCTACTGGACATTGCATCGTCACACATCATTACACACAAAAAGGAAATATTCTGAAATATATTTTAATTCTCTCTTCTTCAATGATTGAATTCACTTGCTGCATCCCCACTGATCTGAAATTTACTTCATTTTCAGTGCTGCCATTATGTAAGCAAATGGTATGTCACAATTAATTGCTAAATGAGCAATTTAAATCAATTTTATTAGAAAATAATTAATAAGTTAGTTTTTTATAATATACTTTTTTTCGCAGATACGTGTTTAAATGATTTTAACACAGAGTGGAATGAAAAACTATAAAATTAAAATTAAAAAAATTAAATGTTTTTATCAAATAGTATTATTTTCTTTTTGAATGCTTTTTTCAGTGAAATTTTTTAAAAATTAAAATGCATTCAATGCATTTCTGATATTTATTTAAAATATTTATCAGTATCAAAATTTTTGTTCTCTTTCATAAAACTTATAGTTTACTTTAAAATAATGCGTAATTGCATGAAACTTTTTTCCCCCGTGTCGAATATTTCAAAAAATTCTCACAATTTTACTTCAAGAATTAAAATAGTAGTGAAATTTTGTAATTTGAAAAATTTATACTTTCTGTTCTTTTTTCAGCATACAACTATTTTTAAAAATGCTACAGTTTCGTTTCCGGGAAAAAAACTATCTTTCTTTAAAGAATTTTATAGAAGAAAAACAACTTTTTTTTTTAACAAAACAATGCTGTTTTGCATATTTTATGATTTTTTCTCATATGAATCAATATCGTTGCGTTTATATAAAAATTATTTTTAAAACTTTCAGAATCAGTGATTTAAAAAATAAAAAGCCGAAAACTTTTTTGAACGAATTGTAATAAAACACTCAAAATACTTAAATCAATCATTTAATAATTTCTTCATTGAAAAAAAAAATTGCATGAAATTTTTTCCCGTGTGTCGATTTCGCTTAAAAATTACGAATTTTAAAGATTTTTTTTGTGTTTTTCGTAAAATAAAGTTTTTGCGAGAAATAATATAAGCATTATTTTTGTAACCTTTTTCCTTCAAAAATTATTGTTGTTTCCAATCAATATGTGAAAACTTGGAATTTTCAATTAAAAATTGAGCCCTCAAAAATAATGAAAACTTTAAAGACATTCTAAAGGCTTTGCGCATGCGCGAGAATCATTATTATTCCCCCCCCCCCCTGTTTAACGCTCAGCGGCCAAGGTAAAACTTGCTGTTGCAATATTTTTTCAGTTATTGAAATGTGAGTGAGGGATTTTTAAAAAGTCGCACTGTTCACCTACTCCAGAATTTTTTGGCGACGGACTTCGAAATTTTCAATTTAAAACTTTTAGAATCAGTGATTTTAAAAAAAAGCCAAAAACTTTTTTGAACAAATTTTAATAAAACACTCAAAATACATAAATCAATCATTTAATAATTTCTTCTTTTATAAAGGTAATTGCATGAAACTTTTTTCCCCCGAGTCGAATATTTCAAAAAAATCCTCACAATTTTACTCCAAGAATTAAAATAGTAGTGAAATTTTGTAATTTTAAAAATTTATACTTTCTGTCTTTTTTTCAGCATACAACTATTTTTAAAAAGACTACATTTTCGTTTCCGGGAAATAAAAAATTGCAACGAAAGAATTGGAAAGTGAGTGGGTGATTTTAAAATTCACCCTGTTTGCCTATTCGAAAATTTTTGGTGACGGACCTCGAAATTTTCAACCATTCTCAAGTGACGAGAACGACACCTGAGCTTTCACCCATCTTTAATAATTACCACACCACACCAACGCAAGAACAAATTTCGAAAAAGGGAGTTTTTATGACATTGTTAAAGAAATCACTCACATCGCACGCACACACACACACAGGTGCTATCGGCCTGAGGGAAACACGAAATTTCCATGAGGGTGAAGTTATTCAGTCGGTAAAAGCCCGTGCAACGCAGGGCTAAGCGGAGAGGAAAGAAACAAAGAAATCAAAGTAATTTCGGAAAATAATATTGGAAGTGCTGAATTTGTGAAGTTGAGTGAATATTAATGTCCCACTGTTCAGCAACACGAGGCCTTTTGGGGACGGTCCGCGTAATTTTGAACCATGGTCAAGTGACGCGGACGACACCTGGGCTGGCACCCCCTCTCATAACTACCACACCACACCAACGGGAGGACGTTTGAGCTCTCGACATAATGTACGTGCATTGCTCCCCTACACGGCGGGTCTTCAGTGGTACTAGGATCGAGAATTTGCGAAGAGAAGGGAAAATGTTAAGCAACAAAGCCATGACACGCACTCACGGGACATGCATTCACATCGTACGCGTGAAACCCCACAAAAGTGTTGACGTTAGAATAAAAGGAGGAAATTAACATGGGGATTAAGTTATACCCTCGGTATAAGCCCGTGCAACGCCGGGCCATGAAAGCTAGTAAACATATAAAAGTGTAAAGAAAAAACAAAACACTACGAGGGAAAGCCTAGATACAAGTTTAAGTTAACTGAAAAAAACCATTTTAACGTGTTTTATATTATTTTTATAGTTTTTCATTCCACTCTGTGTTTAGTAAATTATTGAAGCACATATCTGACGGGGGGGGGGGAGTATATTATACAAAGCTATAACATATTCATTATTGTAACAATAATTTCCTTTTTAAGATTTGAAAAACTAAACTTGACTAAAAATGTTAGCAATTAATTCTGACATACCGTTTGCTGTAAAAGAAAAAATCTCTTTTATTGATATCCATCTCAGTGGCAAAAAAAAGAGGAAGAGAGGGGGGGGTAGTAAATTTGCCAAATTTATTTTTCCACTCATGCTTTGTAAGTAAGCACTCAAAATCTAGAATTCGTGGTTTTCCACAACAAATAATTACTGCTCGTTGGTAATTTTTGCAACCCCTGAAGACCTGCAGGAAAAAGGAGAGATGCACGTTGAATCTTTTGAGAGCTGAAACATCCTTTCGTTGGTGTGGTAGTTTGGAGAGATGGGTGAAAGCTCAGGTGTCGCCCTCGTCACTTGATCATGGTAGAAAATTTCTAGTTCCATCATCAAAAACCCTTGAGTAGGTGAACAGTGTGACTTTAATATTCACTCACTCACTCACTTTGTAATTCTTTCATATCAATTTTTTAGCCCCCGGAAACGAAAATGTACCTTTTTTAAAATAAACGTATGTTGAAAAAAGACAGAAAAGTAGAAATTTATTAAATTATAAAATTTCATTACTATTTTAAATGTTGAAGTAAAATTGTGAGGACTTTTTGAAATGTTCAACACATGGGAAAAAAGTTTCATGCACTTATCTTTATAAATGAAGAAATTATTAAATGTTTGATTTAAGTATTTTGAGTGTTTTTTTAAAATTCATAAAAAAAAGTTTTCGGCTTTTTATTTTTTAAATCATTGATTCTAAAAGATAAAAATATTATTTTTTTAAAAATCATTTTCATTTAAATGCATCGATATTGATTCATTTTAGAAAAAATCATAAAATAGACAAAGTATCAATGTTTTGTAAAAAAAAAATCGCATCGTTTGGAAATACATGATCTTACCAATTAAAAAATTGCTTGGAAACTTATTAATTGTGCAAATAAAATTTTGATTATTTTTTAAAATATCTTAAATTTTAAGAGATGATGTTGTTTAGAACCCGTTAGTTTTAATCTGTCGTTAGTGATGTTGTTTAGGACCCGTTTAGTTTTTAATCTCCGTTGAAATCGAGCGCTATGCCGAGTGAGCCACGAAGTGCACGGTAAATAAGTTTAAAAGACCTTTAAAACAAAAGATCGAGATAATCCAATCTAAAAAGTATTTTTTAAAAGGAAAATTTTTTAAAATTATAAAATGTTACATGTTTATTAAATGTTGAATTAAAATTGTGAACATTCTTTTGAAAAAAAGTAAAAAAAAAGGTTTGTGTATTTAATTTATTGAATCACTGATTTAAAAGTGTAAAGTTTATTTTTTTTAGTTCAGACAGTTAATACTCATCATAATTATAAGAAATCCATACATAACGATTGAAAAATTTTGATTAACGATTTACAGAAAACAATACTGCTTTACTTAAAAAGAAATGAAAGAAACGAGCCTTACAGTAGTTGCATACAATGTGTAACATCTGACATATTATTGTGGTAAATTCGCACAAAAGCAACTTAAATTCTGGAAAAAAAATGAATCAAATATGATTGGAAATAACTTTTTAAGGAATAATTATATGTTTAATGAAAATTTTATTCAATTAACACAAGAAATAATGCAATTTTTTATCAAAAATAATTATTTTTGTTCAAATTGGGGAAGAGCTGTAATGCTAACTTATGATAACTAAAATATGACACATATACTTGTGATTTCAAAGTATTTAAAAACCGTTGGAAAATAGCGTCAATAACAGTACCACTATTAGTTATTGAAACATTTCGATTTGTGTTCATTTTGAGCTTGAGTTCATCATTCAAAAAAGCTATCAGTGGCTCAGCTTCTAGCAAACTGAAGTTAACTTTAAAATCACCACTCAAAATCATGGGAAGCGAGTTTTTTTTTTAAAGAGCAGAGACACCTTCAGTATATGGTAAAAGTAAAAAATCAGAAAATTTTTTGAACCATTTGATTTGAAGAAACGTATGCGACCACCAAAACCACTGTTTGTCCATTTTCAAATAAGCATTCTGCCGCACATATGTCCCCAATATTTTGACTAACAATACCCAGTCCACTTGTTTGATAAGTAATATCCATATGAGGAGCCAGAACATGTGAATTGTTCTGTTTGCAACAGATCGCAACACCAGCTGCTCTGGGGCCTGATCATTTAAATTGTACGCAGCAATCGAAGCAGGTATTGAAACACGTTCATCATTATCTAACGACATCTCTTCCAACATGAGCAACGTACAATTTTGTGAAATAACCTCGAAATCTGTTTGGTGAGCCCTCAGACTTTGACAATTGAGCGTAAGGATCGCTAGTTTATCCTTGGTGAAGTCTAATAAGACTTGCTGGTATGCGCGAAGTGGATGTAGAGTCAAACGCAAACGAAACCGAATTTTTGAATTAGAATTTTTTTAAATGCTAAATTTAACAATATAAAAAAGGCTGGCGGCTTGATGGCAACTAGAGTTGGACTCCACGTGGATATATCTTTACAAGATCCAGCTAAAAAATTTAGCTTCTTCTCTGATCGTAAAGTGAGAAAACAAAAACAAATATCCCACAGCCTAGATTGCAGGGAGTGGGGCTGGGCTCCTCCCGACTGAAGGAGAAAAAACAGAACTTCACTGCAAGGGTAGCGAAGAGACACCACCAAGCGAGCTGATTGGTGAAATTAAATAGCGCACACTTCCCCAACTTCCAGTTACACATTTCCGTCCCTTTTCACGAAATCACTCCGACAAGTCTCCAGCAACCGAGAGGAAAGATGTTACAGATCAAAAATATTAATTTAAAGCAATACATTTAAATATATTTCAAATAAACTTGTTTAAAATAATGACAACAGAATAAAAGCTATTAAGTTTTTCACAAATATTATAGAAATTATTGTTTTATAAACATGCAAATTCTTTGAATTGAGACTATGTACAGAGAAAATGAAACAAAAATAAATTTTTCATTCATATCTTTTTTTCTACTCGCCAAATTCAGTAATTTTAATAATGCATAGGCACCATCTTTTCTAGTGTAACTCTATTTGCAGACTTGAAGTGCAAGGTGGAACAGATGGTTTCATTGGGCGCAAAACCGGTTTTCGAGGCCAAGCCTTGACTTACTGTAAAATCGTATTTTTTATTGCAGTTTTTAATTTTTTTGAGATCTTAATTTTTAAGTTCAGATTTCTAAATTTCACACATAGATTGCAAACAACGGTGATTTTTAAATAAAAAAAATGTAAAAAGAAATACTGTATGAATTTATTTTCGTAAAAAGTGTATTAGACAAAAACACAAAAACTTTTTAAAATTCGTAATTTTTAAGCAATTTTTTCAATCTCCACATTGATTAAGGCTAATAATGGTCTACACATGAAAAAAGAGTTCCGTGCGATTATGTTAATAAATGACGAAGTTATAAAATGTTTAATTAAAATTTTAAATATATTTTGAAAAATTGTAAAAAAAAAAACGTTTTTGGCATTTTATTTTCTAAATTACTAATTCTAAAAAAGAAAGGCATGATCTTATTTAGTGTAGAATATCGTTTTAATAAAACGAAAATAAATTTATACACAACGATTTAGAAATCATTTTCATAAAAACGAATCAATTTCACTCATTTTTAAAAAAATTGTAAAAAACAGAAAATATTATTATATTGTAAAAAGAAAAAATTATACAGTATCGTGGGGAAATAAATGGCCTTTCAGATTTTGTAATTATTTTTTGTCTGAGTTTGATAGAAACAATTAGATAGTTAATTTAAAAACGTGGAAAATTCGGAACCTCACTCAGTGCGGCTTCTTCAATGGCGTGGCAGGGTATTAGCGGAATAAACAATGCACAGGGATAAAACAATTAAGTGTTTTAAGGTTTTTAATTAATATTTTTTAACTAATTGCAATATTGGAATATAAATGGTCAAAACGGCTTCTTCGGATCATTCCCGATCTTTTGGTATCTTCCGCGAGTTTCTGCGTGGTGCGGTTCGTGATAAAAAAAAACGCACATAGTTACATAGGTATATAGATACGTTTGTTTACCTTAGAATTTTAATAACGCATTTTTTTTCCTAGTTCTTCGTGTCAAAACAATTTAGTAAAATAGTAACAATCACAAAATAGACAATATTAACAAACTTCAAGTACCTATGTCATCCTTAATAAATACAAGCCATTCAATTAAAATAGCAAGTATTACTTACCATCAATACATTTTTTCACTGAATCATACTTCTCTTCAGAATCAATATTTCCATTTTCTCCCACTTCTGGGGAATCACTAACAAAGAAGGAATCTTTATATAATGGATTCAGAACAGTAAAATTTTTAATTCAAGTTAACTTATAATGATTGGTTAATGTTCCAATATATCTATGAATTAATAATAAATTTTACGAGATATGGCGCCACCACTCATTTATTACTTGTAGGTGGCACTGCCATACTACCCTACATAACTATATAAAACTATTATTACAAAAACAGTGGTAACTATTTACACAATAACCCCTATTTTTATAATATAGTAGTTTTATATATATATATTGATATGAATTCAATAAACTTACTTAGCTTGTCCAACTTGGTTGTGTGATTTAACTGAGGTTGTGAATTAGTCCCCACAAACCCATGAACTTTTTTTTAAATAAATTTCAATTTAATAAAGTATTCACATATTTTACATGAAACTCTGAATTTCATTGATAACAGACACTAATTAGCAGTAAATAAATATAGCTTAAATTAAAAAAGCTATATACATTTATTAAATATTTATTTAACTTATTTTTACTTCATGGTTTCTTATTATTGAAAATTTTCATATGAGCAGAAATGTTTATTTCTATATATAAGGGGAGAATAAAATAAAAAATCTATTTAAAAAAAAAGAGAGAGACAAAAATAGCAAACATAAAATGATTTAGCCAATATCTAAAATTGATTCATTCTTCTAATTTTAAGATGTATACATAAATAAAAATTGTCATAAATGGTTATAAATTACATTTTAATCATGAAAAAAACTATATTTAAATATCATTTCAATCATTCTCCATTGAAATGAATTTTCTATTAATTTTTGTTAAATTACACTCATGTCCAAAATTAAGGTCACAAACATGTTTTCGTCATAATTTTAAAATGCCTCCAGAAAAAATGGTAGAATTTTATTTTATTTAATATGAAGAACGGGTAGTACAATAACCTTTAGTTTGAGAAAAGATGTTGCATAATGTTAGTTTTTGCAGAATTAACTGGATTGAGACCATTTAAGCATACAGAATTTTTTCCAGCAGTTTTGTGAATATTGCATTAAAATAAGCAAGTTAGTCTGTTAGCACACAGTGAGGTCTGCTAATCGTTTAGATGATTTCTTAAGGTGGGGAGCCATTGGCAGACTTGAAGCTGGCAAGCCTTTAGCAGATGTGGCTCTACGGTTTCAAGTGTTCCGAAAAAAACTGGTCTGGCGGCTGTGGAATCAATTCCAAACAAGTGGTACTGTCACCAGGATGGTTAGACAAGTTCACTACAGAGCATCAACATCAGCACAAGATCTTTACTTGGCTTTAAGTGCATGATGACATAGGTGGACATCCTCAGCTAGCTTGTGACATTGCTGCTGTGTCTGGAAGAAGAATTTCCAAGCAAACAGTCTTACAGAGACTGCCCTTTACGTCTGGCCTCCAGTCTTGTATGTCTCTTTGACTGCATCCAACAAGGAAAAATAGGATATTGTGGAGCTGAATGCGTCAGTCATGGACACCACAAAAATGGCGGAGTGTTCTTTACAGTCATGAGTTTGAAACTCCTCAAACAAAGTGATTTTCATCAAGTCTTCATCTGGAGAAAAAGAGCAGCTCCCTTTCATCCTGTCTACATAACAAAAGTTGACAGATTTGGTGGCAGAATGTTGAGCAGTCGTACACCCTTGTACGTTTTTGATGCAAGAACTGTCGACTCAGCACTATATGGATGAGATCCTAAAAGTCTATGAGGCTTTTCTGGCTGCTATGCGCCCGGACTAAACTTTTAAGGATGAAAATACAATGGCACAAAGAGCTCCCATTGCTGATGAATTATATTAGGGAGGGAATATTCACCATATAGATTGACCCACAAGGTCTCTGAATCTAAATCCTATTGAACATATTTGGGATGGTCTTGGAAAAGCCATTCCTTAGCATAGCCCCTCCCCTCCAAGACCCCCTAGGAGTCAAAAGTTGTGCTTTTAGAAAAATGGGCTTTGTTGCCATCAATATTTGCTGACATACTCAAACAGTATGACAGCTCATTATGAAGCTTGAGTACCAGTGCACAGTGGTCACACTTCAAATTAAACTCTTAACTAGTTAAAAGCTTTATCTCTGATTCATGATTTCACACTTTTTGATATATCTTGTACCTTAATACAAAATTAAAATCTTCCCTATATGGTTGTATTGCTATATTCTTTCTCGCACTGTAATACATCTCTGTGCCAAATTTCATGGCAACACTGCACATAGTTCCTCAGTTTTTGCAAATTGTATGTTTGTAACCTAAATTTTGGACACAAGTATAAATAAAAATAGATGTATGAAAACTCATAACAATTAAATATAACCAGATAAAAGTGTAACAAATTCTATTGTGTCCACTTATAGAACGGTATCAACTATGAGAAATATTGCCACTTGTGATTTTGATTTTAATTTCAATTTATGTTTTTAATTTCACTCATTTCATAGCATCTTTTTTTTTTAGGAACAATCGACAGCGGTCACCAACCGGTGGTCTGAAGGAAAATTTACATTTTGTAGTACAATAATTATAATATATAACAATATAAACACTTAGATTTTTATAAAGATTTAGTTTAAAAAATGATACATATCAAAACACATTATAGAATATGGATTATACTTTATTTTAAAAAATTTCTTCATGAAATTCCTTTTGAGTATAGCAACTTTTCAGCTACTTTTGCTGGTATATGTAGCACAGTGGCATACATATTATGGAGGGAGGGGCCTACATTCTTAAAAAACACATAGACAAAGCAGGGATAAAAGGCAACTCTATGGCTCTTTACTTTGTGGATATGGCTTTCATTGCCTGTTTGTTCTTGCTTTCTGGGAAATTCTTTTCAGCGATATGGAAATGTAAATAGAGATATAAATAAATGACAAGATAGTTATAGTGGTCCACTATCTGATGGACACTTATACGAGTGGTCCCTTAATAAAAAAAAATATACATTTAGTAGTCTACAAAGTTCTAAAGGTTGGCAACCAATGGTCTAGTGTTATAAAATCAGCGAAATTGCCAAATTAGCCAATTTTTGAGTATTCAAAAAGTTGCCATTGAGTTATTTCAAGATAAGGAAATCATTCACTGAGATAAGACAGTTATCAAAACACCCCCATAAACTTTTTATTATGAAATTCACCTGAAACCTTTCACCTATGAAACTGAGTTTTGGTTCAAACTCAATACCAAATTGGCATTGCTGAGTGACTAATAAGACAAACACACTCTTGAAATAAATTAAAGATCGAATAACAATTACACTATTCAAGTTATCAAAATATCATAACTCCATTCAAAATCATAACAAACAAGTCATCTTTATGCAGATAACACCAACTAAGTGGGATAAGAACAAATCTACATATTGTCATACAGATCCTTGATTGTTTTGTTTTCCTAAGCACTCTAATCTTGGATACTTGGATATTAGACTCATATTTTTTAAAATATTCCACTGCATTCACTTCTATAGAAAATAAGACTCAAAATTTTAACCATTTTCCCAACAAAATAAGAGTTTAATATTACGGTTCTTGTATATTATCGCAACACTCAACAACTCTATTAATAACTCGCCAAATTGGCAACCCCGATTTCCTATATGTCATAAAGGCTGAAATGGCAACCATGTGCTTTGTTTCATATAATGTCACCAATAGGTTGCAATAATACAAATTATAATCACCTATTTGTAAGTACCAATATTACAAATTATAAACAATGCTATTAAGGTAATTTTGGAGAAGATGCCAGTTTGTTAATAGAATTTTTATACATCAAGAGATAGCAATACTGGGCCACTTGTGTGAAGAGTCTGGTTCGAAATTAAGTGAGGATTTTGAATTTATTGGTATTAGTCGCCTTTAATTGGTGTTACTTTTGGATCTCGAGAGCATTTATAATATTCCATTCCTCATGTTTAAAGTTCATTAATGTACTTGTTATTTTAAATAAGATATTAGCAATATAATTATAAGATATTAGCATTATATTATACATACAATGCATGCAGAGGCAGCCATAACACTGTAGCAAATAAGGAAATACAGTAGAACGTCATTTATATGAATATTTATTATCTCGAGCATCAAATATCTGGGTCAAAGTTCGGATACATTTTCGAAGAGTACAATGCTCAACAGTTGTTTTATCTGAGGTCAAAAAGTTGAGGGATACTTGGGGAATTGCAGTTGTATGATTTGGTAAACATGTGCCTGTAATATTAGATCAGTTTGTTTCCAAGTGATGGGGTGTATACAAGCTCTTTTGTTGATGTAGAAATCTGGATAGCATGCAATGTGGAAGACAGTGGATTTCAAATGCTAAATGATAACGAGATTGTGACTTCTGTGCAAGAGGATGATGAAGATGAAGACAACATTGAAAGTAGCAAGGGTCCATTAAATGCTGATGCATTTCTGCATTAGAGACAGCTATGGAGTGGTACGAACAACAGTCAGAGTGCTGTCCTACTTAACTACTGCTACTCAAGAGAATCATAGACCTTGCAGCAAAAAAACGAAGGTGTTGAATGGTACAGTGAAAAATAAGTGATTATTTTCTACAATAAAGGTAAAATTGTGACATTTTGCACCTATTTTGCTTTTTCTTCAAGCATGTTTCCCGCATGTGATGATTTTCAATATTCGTATAGTGTCCGGTCTCATATACTGCATAGATCGAATTCAGTTTTCGGTTATCCAAACAATCCATATCTGAACAGTATCCATTCCCAATTGATTCAGATAAACGATGTTCTACTGTAAGTGTGTGTGGCATTTTCCCTCTATACTTAGGGGAAGATGCCACTTGATTCAGAAATAAATTAAATGAACTATATTTTTTTTATATTTTGTAACACTGTACATTATCATAAAATATAAATGCAATTAATAATTATTATTATAATTAATAATACTTAAATGCAATTAATGACAAGTGGTCTTTCACTATCTGTTGCCTCCACCAACACAAAACAAAGGAGCACAGCTTTATTCCTCTGATCAGAAAACGCAAACTAACCAGGCATAAAAATCTAACTTCAGAATACTAAACTGAATCAGAGAGGAGAGCAATTATACGGGAAAAGGCGGGCAAGGTCAAAACAAATACAAGAAGCCTTTGAAGAAACAGAAGAAAGAGGCGTGTCAGTTCGTCATCATCAAGCGAAGAAATTCCTCTAGATCAGGTGTGGGCAGACTTTTCCAGCATACAGGCTACTTCTTAATTTTTCAAGCAGTTGCAGTCCACCCAGTTTCTAGTCTATATGGCAATGGTGTTCCACAAATACGTTTCTTTTAGTATGCTCGTCTTAATTCCTAACAAAGGCAGTCACTCCAAAATGTCTTGGTGGTCTGCTGGTTGATCGCGATCGACTTAATGACCACCCCAGCTCTAGATACTAGTGATGACAGTTTTGATAAGGATAACAATCACGATTTTTGTGCTACGAATAAAGGGTACTTTTATGCTAAAAAAGGTCCCAAACATGACTGGATTCAGTGGTTTGAATCCAATGATAATCATTTGCATTGAGTGAAATGTTGTGTAGGTTATCATTCAAACCTCTGTTATTTTTAACAAGCAAATTATGAAAGAATTCAATACCTTTTCTATAGTTATTGTTACTTTATATTTAATTTTGTGTGATGCTTGCTTAATTTTTTTTTATTTACTGTGGTGTTGCATTTTAATCCATGACTGGTGGCATCTTCACCCATATATGAGGAAGCATGCCACAATTAAATGAATTTCTTCAACATTAAATTTTTTATTTATTTACGTACTAAGAAGAGAATTAAATTACATACATAACCAATTAAATATTGAAAAATAAAGCATATTTTTTCATGGTCATTTCAATTTTCAATGTACTAATCGAAAATGCTTAAATATGGCAACTTCCCTCAATTTACCTCATTTGCAAACTAGATTCTTGTATTTAGACATGTGTGTGACAGACTTTTCACTATTGTCTATATATTTTGGCATATGGTAGCATTTTTGATTTGATGAAATTGGCCAATAGTATATTATACATGTTAAACTTGTATTACATCATATTCATAGTATTGGCAAAGAACGATATAGCAAGAACAAAAATATACCTGATAATATTTCACTCAATACATCACATATATTCCTGCTTTTTGGTCCCCTAAAATCTTATTTTTTAAACATTCAAAGCACATAAATATTCATATTTAATGGTTATATTTTTATAAATAATATTATATTTGAGGCTAAAAATCACATCTAACTTTAATCATTTGACAGGTAAATAAAAAGTTAAATTATTCGATTGCTGTAAAATTTTCTCATATATATGCTAAAAATGTGGAAGGAAATACGAAAACTTTTTTTTATGGAAAATAATAAGTAACTTTCAAAGTCATAGCTACACTCTTCATTATCACTTCTGGCACTTAGATATTAACACAACCTATTGGCAACGTAATATGAAATGAAGCTCATGATTGCCAAGTCAGCATATACTACAAATGCGAAATTGGAGTTACCAACTTGGAAAGTTATCTTGAACATTGGCAATTGTTGCGATAATATGCAAGTACCTCACTTTTCATATCATAGTCACTTTCAAATAAATCAAATCTTGACATGGTGTTTTTTGAATTGATCAGTATAACACCCCCTTGTTACAAAAAAATGAAAACCATTTCTAATTCTAATTTTTTTGTACTACAAAAAAATAAATAAAAAACAGTGTTAAGCAGTAATATTTCTAGAGTCGTGGATGGTGGTACAGTAGAAAAAAATGAGCCAATTGTTTTTATATAGTTTTATTTATTTATTTTTTTTATAACAAAAAAAAGTTTTTCATACAACCAGCTCTTTTTCTTCTAGATCTGGTGCTGATTTCAAAAAAATTAGTCAAACAATATCTTTTTACAATGGCTCCCTTTTTCTACTGCACCACAATCCACAGCTCTTCTGCATTATTGCCTACTACTGTGTTTTATTTTAATTCTTATAATTAAAAACCACAATTGAATGAAATTCATACAAACTGCAATTGATATCAATACATTGCTCTCAAGAGATGCAAAAATTATATTAAACAACAGCAGCGTGATTGTGCATCACATTTTTAGCTTCCCTTCACCACACTCAAATGGTTAATGTAAATTACTTTAGATGCAAACTTTATTCAATACAATTTTCAATACTTTTCAATAAATAAAACTGACTAATTGATCACCAGTAATAATAACAGCTTAGCACAAAACTATAACAACACATAAAAATGCATTTCAGAGAATTAGAAATACACTAATAACACAAATTTAATAAATTGCATTAAACTACTACTTAATCTATCAAAATATAAATTAAACAGCAAAGTATGGAACTAGTTTGTTATTCTCGGTCTACAAGCCAAACGCTGCTTGGCGCGATAAAGAATCACGCCAAGCAGTGCATATCTTTGGAATGGAATCCAAGATGGCGGCATAGCAGTAAGCAATCGTCAGGAAAATAATTTCAAAGAACTTTTGAAATGCAGTAAAATCTATTTTGAATGAAGAATGTAGGAAGACATTGAGAATAATCAAGATTAATAAAAAGTGGATATCAATATACTCTAAAAAAATATTTACTGATAGTAATATTATGCAATATATAATACTCTTATAATATAATTTTATAGTAATTAATATATGTACTATTAATATAATATTATATAGTAATAATTATTATATATTCATAGAGTATGATTTAACAATAATTTTATATAATAATAATCATATAATATAATTTAATAGCAATTATAAAAAATGAGTAACATCATATTGTAATAAGAAGCGTACATAAGAAAACTCATTTAACATAATTCTAAATAAATAACAAAAAATAATTATGAATAAACAACATTATAATAAATAACTAACATAATAATACTTCAAAATAAATAACAATTATAAATAACATTTAACAATTAAAAGAAATATAATTAAAAACAATTACAAAAAACTAATATTATATGATTATCATAAAAATAATAATTGCATTTTTATATTATATTATTAAAAAAATTACATAATGTATATTAAAAATCATAATGAATATCACATAAAAAGTACTGCAAACGTGCAATGTTCCAAAAACTGCAAGTTCCTTCAGCGAATTTCATCGAACAAGGAACTTTAAAAAAACATTTTTAAAAAGTAAAATAAAGTGAAAATAGATGATATATATTTATAGCAATAATTAAAAGTACAACACTCATTCTTTAAAAAATAAATATCCTAGTACTCATTTAATATATTAGAAATATCCATATTCGAAAACAGCACAAAATAAAATAGAGAAGACTGTTTTATTTTGCAAGATAGAGCAAATGCAATAAAAATGGTTAAATTGTTAAAGAAAACAAATTAAAATCGTCTGAAATTAATAGGGTTACCACGAGAAAAAGCCAAAAATTATTTCTAATATACGTTATCTCCATGGCAACCACATTGCCAGATGTTAAAAATATCAAGGTAACCATATTGTAATGTTATTGCCCATCTGGGGAAGATAAACAACAACTAAGCCCTAGACCCAGGATATCAAACTAGCATCCAAAGTATTTTAGAATCAAAATTAGAAACTAAAAGCTTAAACAAATATATAATCAGATACTTACAGAGAAGTAACAATATCATAAAAAAGAGATCCATCAGTAAACTGTGCTAAAGAAGTGACATCCCTTTCTTTAAGAGTATTATACTGAAAAACAAATAAGTTATTAGTAATACATAGATACAAACACAGGGGAAAAAAGAGAAAGAGTAAAATTTGATACATAATATAAATTAGAAAAATATAACTCCGAGATTCAAAAGGGAAGGAGTTCAGCAAATTTCAAAAAAATCTTCATAGTAATAAAATCAGCATGTGAAAATAGTTTGTTTGACAACAGAATTTGAGAGAGAGAGAAGTTCCTTATTTTTCAAGTTTTACAACAAAAGTGCAGCACCATTTTTTTAAAAATACCATAAAATCCAGTGTATAATGTGCACCTACGTTTTCAAGCCAACATTTTTAACTTTTAGGTTCAAATGATCTTATATTTTGAAGTCATTTATTCGAGGTATTATCCCAGGCTTTTGAAACAAATGCTGTACTTCTATAAGTACAAAACTTTAATTCCATAAGGTATGGCATTTCTTTTAAATAAACAGCAGATCGATTATATGTAGAAGTCTTAATTTCTTTTAATGCTCACCATTTTTTTATTTTTAAATCTATAATTTTTATATCCTGCTTATAACACACACCCCTAAATTTCGATCTTATTTTTTGTGTTAAAAGTGTGCGTTATATGCCAGATTTTACAGTAATTTAAGGACAGATTAAATTTTCACAATCTTTTTAACCCATTCAGGATCATGATCACATGTCACGGCCACATCACTTCAGGGAACACTATACTATGCGAGATTGCATTTTACCCATTCTGAGGCTCATAATCATACCATTGAGATCTTAATTTGGAACTTATGGAATTTGGAATGATTATAAACTATACATTTTTGTGCATTTTATAACAGTAATGATTTTATATAAATTTTTAACTGAAGTTAGGCTTAACAGGAAAAATTCCCTTGGTCCTTAACGGGTTAAGCAACCCTTTATACTGACAAAAAAATTTCATAACGGACAGTCCTAGTAGACAAGATCCTAGTTCTATACAACATAACAGTTGCCATATCAAAAACTAAATTTATCTTCAATTTTTTAACTTTTAAATACATATAAAAAGTTTTTGGGTCACCATAGCCAAATTAGTGCAATGGGCCAATTGATTTTTTTTCTTTTCTTAAATAAAACACACAAGAATATGTTTTTGTTGGGGTTTTTTTTTGCTGTTATGATATTGGTGGAATTTGTTGTAGCATACACAGTGCATTTTTATGTAAATACCATACATAAAGGTTTTGTTATGTTTGATTTAATTGATTAGTTTTTGTTATAATTGATCATCTATTTAATAAATATTTTTAGTTTTAAGTACAAATAGCACACAAAGCTAAAATTAAATCAAGTATCTTTAATTCATTCATTGAAAACACAGCTCTTTAAATACCTTCATCAGTGGCATAACGTACACCCCCACACTGCGGGGGGAGGGGCTCAAGGCTTCTAGGGGGCTTAAAGCCTAACTGACGCCATTAACGTAGATTTTCTCAAAATTTACTTTACATTTTTTTTAAATCGAATTTTTAGGCAATTTTCCAATTGGCGATTCAACATTATTCATAATTGAAATTTTAATACGCTGATTAGATATCTTTAATCCTTTAGCCAAATCAAGAAACATTTTTTTTTATTTGCTGTAATCAAGGCGACGAGAGATACTTTTCTTTAGTGTGTGTGGGTTTTCTTTTTAAACCTTAATTACTAACAAATAAAACAAGAGCCAGACAGAGAATCAGATAAAATGCTATGAAAATATAAAAATTCATCGCTGTTATACATAATTATCTCTGCATATATTATATCGCAGTTATTACATATACTTTACATTAGCTGAAGGGAGAAAAAAAAGACATGATTTACTTTTTACGAAGTAGCAACGTAACTTACTGGCATCTTTGGTCCCCCCCCCCTCCTCTATTTCATTTTTATTTAGCGAAGTCGTAAATAATGTACATCTGTTATGCTTTTTTAAAGTAAAATAATTTTACGATACTTTGAAAAGCAAAGAAAGCATTTTAAATGATTATTTGATGATAGAGTTATTAGTATTCAATCAAATGAAGCATATGAGAAGAAAGCATGATGGAATGTATCAGTTTTTTTATATTTTTTTTTCATGAAATCATTTTTGCTTCATACAAAGAACACTCCTTATTAGAAGTTGCAGTATTTACACTAGAATATACTCGAACTTTAGTGCAAGCTTATCTTGGGATTCGGAAATGAAGGATAAGGCAAGATATACCTTTTTTCTTAAGAATTTTAAATCGAAAATTATTTTACAGTGCTGTACAGGGCTTCTTATTTTCAGGACCTGTTCAATTTTATTAAAGTTACCAGGTTATCTATCGTTAGATTAATAAATTTTATAAATGTTATGCATTATTTACTTCGTTTACTCAGCCTCTGGTTGATTTTATATTCAATTATAAGTTTAATATTAAATATATTTACGTGATATATAAAGGTACATTAAGTAAAATTTTGACAATCCTTTGTATATATACACGCACTTGCTAGAAAAGAGTGTTCTTAAGGACGTATGTCAATGCCGAAATGTCTTCAGGAGGTTTTCAAAACATGGGGTAATCCAACCAGCTATTAAATAGCTCATTATTCTTTTCAAATAATTTTTGTAGTTACTACTAAACAGTGAACGCAGACTTTTTCAACTTGATTTTTGTTGGTATCGCTACAAACATGTCCTTATTTTAAAAGCTATGAAAGCAAACCGAGTTTATTTTCTTACTCTCAATACTTGGCATGAACTAAACAAAATATAATTTTTTTTAAATTTCCAATTCCGGTTTTTAAAAATTTTTTCGTTGTTTATGTAAGCAGTAGTTGGTGAACGCAGGTTTTTTCTAGCAAGTATTTCTATATATATATAAGATCTGGCTTCGGACCCAGCACCTGACCTTGCGGGGGGCCCAATTATTTTCCGTTACGCCACTGACCTTCATTGATGTTTCCAACAAGGCTAATAATATGCAGAAATGTAATAAATATTTACCTTTTACAAAAAACAAGTTCACCTTCAGAAGTTTAGACTTGAATTTACTGACAACATTATAGAAAAATATAATATATTTCAAAATAAATTCAAACATTGGTGACCTGTTCTGATGAGAAACAGAGATCAGCATTTAATAAACAATTTGTTGCTCTGAAATGAAAGTGAAAATAAAAAGAGATATCTCTGTTCTGACAGCAACATTTGACTTTGTACTACCCAAACTTGAAACACACACAAAAAGACCTCAATAGTTTGAAAAAATATGAACACGAAAAATTTCTGTAAGTAAGAGAAAAAACTTTTTTAAGATATATGAAATATTCTTCATTGCATACACAATGCACATTCAAAAAGCAAACATTTATAGCTTTTTGTGTTTGACAATAATAAAATAAAAAAATATGAAAATAAAATTTGAAGTCAAAATAAAATGCTTCAATTTTATCATAATACAAAGTATGTTGGGTACTTCATAACAGTCGCCAATGTTCAAGATAACTCGCCAAGTTGTCAACTCCAATTTGGTATGTGTCACATGTGTAGAATTAGCAATCATGTGCTTTGTTTCATATGTTTCCAATAGACTGCAACATTATACGAAACGAACATACTATGAAGGATGTTGTTTAATTATATGCAATAAAAAATTTGACTTCATTTTAAACATATGCAGTAAAAAATGACTGTTATTAACTGAAGTTAATTAACCAAAAATTGAAACAACCAAGATCAAAAAGAAAATGACAAAAAAAGCGAATGAGGAGTGTCATATATATTCTCATAGATTTTACTTTTGAAAAAAAAATTATGAAACATAATTCCAGTTTTTACTTTTATTTAAAACAAAAAAAATATCAAAACACTTAACTAAAAAGTGCCCATCAGAACATATATCCTAAGAATTTATTATTATCATAACAAAATTATAATGGTACTTCCGAAAAACAGCCAACAATAAATATTTAACAGTTTTTGACAATCCACTTTATCTAGAAAACAAATTTGCTGAAATTCACCAAAAGTAGTCACTAGCAAGCGGTTAAAACGAAAGTAACTAAAAGTCTAATAACAGAATTTTTAAGTAAATCTACATAAAAAAATTTGGTGAAATACTAGTTTAGAACACATATTTCACTTTGTTGAAAAATTTGTTGGCTTAAGTCAAAAGATGAAACGAAAATTAATGATCATGAATCAAATAAAACTCAATATATTCTCACCCATTGTAGAATTGATTCTTTCTTTGTTCCATGAAGCATGTTTACAGAGTTGAAGGGGGAAAAATCAAAACTCAAAAATAAATATATATCGAACTCGTACTAAATATGAAAACTAGGCTTGAATATCACTTTTCTAAAAAGTAAATCTAACAATTCAGAGTAAAAAAAGCTATTCCAGCAATTCTAACACCGGATCTGACACGTGCGAGTTGAGGCACACAGGCTCCTAGTAGATTAAAAAAGATAGTGACAGATAAAAGGAACAAACAAGGCCGGACAAGTAATGCGCAATTTCGTTGGCAGCACCTATTCCTATAATCTACAAACAAGGATGGGTTACTTTGATGATAGTGACAGATAAAAGGAACAAAGAAGGTCGGACGTGTAATGCGCGACTTCGTTGGCAGCACCTATTCCTATAATCTACAAACAAGGATGGGTTACTTTGATATTTTTGGCCTCTTTTTGAAAATCGCCAAGTTCATCGTTGGCTTAATTGAACCTCCTAAAATCATTCTTGCTATAGCGCTCGTGCTGAAAGGTTCGTATATAAAATTCTAGCGGGGAGATTTATTGATTAGGTATTTTATAACTTTGAATTATAATGTTTGATTGTTACATTTTTTTGCAGTTTTTATATTGTATCAATTTCCTGTTAAGTTTTCCATCATTTTAACATATTTGCTGATTTATGGAATTTCTAACTTATATGAACAACTAAAAACTTTGATTCATAATTTTGAATTATTATTATTTTACTCTTTTTATATTGTATTTTTATTTTATTTTGTGCTTTGATTTGATGTAATTAACATTTTCCGTTCATCGACTTTCTAGCTTCTGCCGTGTAAAAGCTCGATTCTCCGATCACGTGAATGTAAAAATTTTATGCTTTGATTATTTATAATGTTTTAATAATACGTTTTAAAATTTCCAGGTATTTACCATTGTAGTAGATTCATTATTTTTTTAGTTCCTGCTGGGTGATTGCCCCCTTGGCGGATCTCGTGAGTGTAAAACTTTTTCTTGTCGTTAAATCGAAAGTTCTATTGATTGTTTTGAAAAATTAACGTAAATATATGAGGTAAATTGTTTGGCTAAATTTTTAAATGATTGTGAGAATAATAATAGAAAATATAAATTTTCTGGAGGTGTTCTTGTAAAAGAAGGGTGCCCTGCTAGGATCCTACCAAAGGTAATAACACTATTCTTAATATAAGAAAATACATTTATTTAATTAAAGTAAGAAAAAAATCATTATTGGAATGTATTATCTATTGCAAAAAATTTTATACGAATCACATGTAAAGATCTACACAATATGTTGAGATTTAACTTTCCCTTAACCTTTTCCATATCATGAGTGAAATTGTAGATTTAGATATTTAACACATTTGCTAACATGTGAAGCTTCCTAGATATATAAAAGAAAAACTAGTTGTATAGAAATATCAAAGATTCTATATTCCAATTATTAATGTAATATCTTGGTAGAATCACTCTTTATAAAAACAATTAAGGGATCAGTATAATATATTTTTCAAAGCATAATCAAGCATTTCAACTGGTTTATAAAACTTGTATAGAGTTCATTAAAGCTAATCTTGAAATGGGTATTGAAAAATCTTCGCTATTAGAATATGTATTCGGTTAATAGAAGTTTAATTGTACTTGACTAATAAGGAATGCTTTACTCTGTTGCTCGTGTTATTACTAATAAATTAAATACAGGAAATATGTATTGTGTTTCAACATTCTGAGAGAAAGGGTGCCCAGTTAAAAATTAATTGCATTACGCCTTCAATGCACTTGGAAGAAATGATTAAATGATCTTGTTTTCCAATTTTGAAATGCGAAGGGAAATTTCTCTAGTATCTCATTTGGAAGGAATAAGTTCAATCAGATGTAAACAAATAATGGAAAATTTTAAAATTGCATCGACTGATAAAAAGCCTGCTTTCAATAAATATTTTGATGATAATTATTGTAATTGTGCCTACTAATAGTATAAGTCACATCATATCTACTTCTGCATGCCAATACTGATAAAAATATATATTGTTAATCTATATTCACAATACATGAATGTCCAATTATTTTAAAATAAAAATTTAACTGTTAGCAGATAGTTTGTTGAAAATACAGCATGACACATATTTAGCACATTATAGAATTTTAAATGGTACTCTCCCCAGTTTATATCCTCTCAACCTATTTCCATTTCAAAATGAATTGAAGATTCCTGACAGATATTTATGACCAGGCAACAAATTCTTGGTTTGTAAAATCGTGGACTAATGGAGATGTATTTTATGTTGTTAAAAAGATTATGGTAGCATTTCAGAAAGAGGCTATGTGTGTGTGTGTTCAATGCCATTACAGGTGTGTAAAATTATCATGTTCGGCTTGGTATACATGTGAATGCTCAGATAATCATGCACCATGTAAACATATTAAGTTCATTCTTAAATTGTTTGAGAGATTCCATGTTGTTGAAAATGTTGAATATACTTCTTTCCATATCTCAGATAGAAAGTGTGGTATGGGGTCTTCCGCCAAAGAAATATGTAATGACATAAGAAAAACCAGGAGACTGAACTTCTACTTGTAGTATTAAATTGTTTATTGCAAGGTAAAATAGTTCAGGAACAATTGTCTCAACATGCAATTCAGTAAAAGAAAGGTAAAAAGTAATTACTAAAGAATTATTTACCTGATCCTCTTGTACCTACCTCCCAATCAGCATTTAAACTAGCAGTCAATATTTAAGCCAACTATTGGGGATATAAAAAGGAAAGCTCTGAAATGTTCTTTTTTTAGTTGTCAAGAAAGAAAACATTCAAGCTCAGGCAAGTCAGCATTACTCAATTCAAAAGCTATTTGCAAAAAAAAACTTAACTGTATCTTTAACACCTGATATATGCTTGTAGTGGAGTTGTTTTATGTTTTCCAAGACATTTAGCTATGTTTTTATGGGGTAAAGTTGTTGTATATTTTTATATCAGACGAGGAGGTAAGTAATTATCAAAAATGATCAAATTTTTGTCACAAATGGCTTTATGACAGTATATTAGAAGCATATAATTTAAAAATCATGCAGGATAGATATTCCATTGCAGTTGAATGTTACCACACAAATTTTGGAAAGTGATGGGAATATGATAATTTTTTATATCATTCATTCTTAATAAAATTTTAGGCAAAAAAATTTATTTATACTTTTGGAACATACGAATTTAGAAAATACATGTATACTTTTTGCAGGTAAGTGTTTAATATAAAATATATAGAATCAGGTGATGTTAATGCTTGCTATCAATACAAGCAAAACTATATACTAAAGTAAGTAATATGTTTTAACTTGCGTGTAAAGAATTCTTAATAATAAATTATTCATCATTTTGATAATATTTGTGCTGTTTGTTATACAGGAATAGACCTTGAAAATCTGCCTTGCCTATATAGAAACAGGTATTTCATCCATATGTTACATTTCATGGGTGATGAGGAAAGTGGTAGTGAAAGTAATGATATAATGTGATTGTCTTTTTATGGTATAGATAAGGATTTATTTATTTTTTTGTCCAGTAATGGACCAGTTTTTGATGTACTATTTGTTATATATATAAATACTTTAAATAGTTATAGTTTTTCAGGTTGCTTTTTATGTGCTCTGTGTATCAACCAGATGAATGAAGTAAATATTCTTACATCTCTGAAAGTCTTGAATAACTTTTTGATCTTAAAAAGTGCTAGATGGGATTTTCAGCTGTGGTGACATATACATTATAATTGCATCACAGTTGTGAAAGACTTTCTAAAGCATTACAGATTGTGTAATGTAATTAATTATATATAGTAAGTAATATTTATATGATGGGAAATGCAATACAAGTTAATATTTTATTTAGTTTTAAAAGCAATCAATTGTCTACTTTTTTTAAGACTGTCAACAATATTAGTTACACAACACTTTTTAATTCAGTAGGTATAATCCAAAACCATTTGAAAAATACAATGGTTTGTGCAGTAAAGTAGCTTAAAGAGTGATGCATTCCATCTTATGTCAAAGCGGTACAAGTAATAAATTTTTCTTAAATCGAAAAACCTTGTATAGTTGATTTTTCATAATTTTTACAAGTTCCATAAGTAAACAATCATTAGCTGCATAGTTATTTATATTAAAATTTTAACATTTACATGCAACATAAATACATTTAAGAAAAAAACGTTTAACAGTACATGTTTTGTAAAGAAAATTAGTAAACTGTATTTCTTTTTTTTAAAAAAAGGTATAAAGTATTCATTCAGTTTTGAAATCCTAGAAATATTATGTAAGTCAATTATTTCTTTGCTACTTTCCATAATAAATTATTCTGTTGTAGCTAAGTTCATCAAAATCGTTTCCTTCAACCCCACATAAGTTATACTAGAATCCTAAGAGGGTTTTCAGATAAAAATATAACTTAGTTCTTCGTTTTGCTAGTTATTTTTATAATGCTTGATACTCAGCTTAACAAATATTAATTTTTTTTTAAATACTATTAAAACTTCAATATTTTCGCGATTTATACTTTTGTATTACTATTTAAAAAATTTTCCAGATGTGCTAACTTTTGAAGACTTTCAGAAATATATAAAACTTTCAGCTAATTGATGAATTGAGCCTTCACATAACAAATAGCGATCTTACATCGATAGATTAAATCAGTCGCATTAAAATAGAAAGATAGCTTTTTATTGAACCTCGTAAACAAGTTTGTTAATGTCTGTCTCAATTGCCTACTATTACTTATTCAAAACTTGCACAAAGTCTTCTATTTTTCTTTGGTGATCTTTTTGACAATCACATCGTTCTGATTTTAAAAAAAATGTATTAAAATAATTTTATATTATTATACTAATATTTTATTTTAGTAAAATGGTGAAATTCCGTAGAACTATTAATCTTGGGAAGAATTTTATTTGAAATTTAAGAAGATATTGCTGCAAAATAAAAGATTCGCAATAATATACTTTAGTATTCTAATGATATATTTCAATTATTGTGAGATGGATGAAAGAAATGCATTTATTAATTTCAGTAATGAAACATGTAAAACGAAATACAAAACAGGGTCGGATGTGTGTAACAAGACAAAATTTGCTTGATAGTAAATTGAGAGAAACTCAGGAACGATCACAACAATCTCATATTAGAAAGATTTGTCTGATGATTATAAAAAAGAATTCAAACAACACCTTATTTATTATAAATTTTCCGATAAATATCTCCGAAGTTTCGGGTTTTTTTTTAATATCTAACTATTGGATTCAGTTTATTGATCAGCAATAAAATAAAGAAATGTTTAAAAAATTTGCTTAGTATAAAAAATGCATAAAATAACAATTGAATACTATGAAATTAGTAAAATTAGAAACCTGTGTTGCTCCATGACCCAATCGATCAATTTAAAACATTGTCAGCATATATATATACCTGATAAGATTTGGGCTAAAAAAAACAAATTAAAAACTTCCTTACTGAGATCACTATGTACCCTAAGCTTAACATTTATAAAAACAAAATATAGACCTTTATAAATCGTTTCTAGGTTTAAAAAGAAAGAAGGGGGAAAAAACATTGTTTTAGCGAAATGATTTTATGTTCATTGCAACAATAAAATTAATTATTTGTTAGAATTTTTTCGATAAATATCCGAAGTTTCTCGGTACTTTTGGCTTCCTAATCATTAAATTAAATTCTTCAATTAACAATAAAATAAAAAGATATTTATTAAATATGCTCAATTATATAAAAAACAACGCATAAAATAAACATTGAATATCATGAAATTAGGAACCTGTGTTGCTTCAAGACCTAATCATTCAATTTTAAATACTGTTAACTTACATACGCACTTAAGGTGGACTTCTAAATGTACTGAAAAGGTCAGGGTACTTTAACTTAATGAAATCACATTATTTGGATATGAAACTTTTGTTGAGAACGTAAATTACTCATATAAATCCACCATGAAATGTAAAAATGTCAGAAATAGTCTAGAAAATTTTAAAATTGCGAAAAATACATATATTTTTGCTTCCAAAATGCTCGGACGCCATGTTTGGCAAGCTTTATTGTAATGACTGCAGGTGGCGCCACGTGTATGCAATCTACGTACAAAACTTTTAAAACATTACTTTAGAAGAAAATTGAGCATAAACTGCTTAAATACACATTAATAATACTTTATTGTACGAAAAAGAATATTTTGCTACATGAATAATGATTTTAATCACTTCAGAAACACTAATTCTGCTTTTTTTATATGAAAGGGGGAGGGGGTAAGGGAATTAAAGTAACCCTAGACTACGTCATGAGATTACGTCATTGTTAGGGAGGGGACCCTCTTCGTTGGAATGAAAGAAGGAAGTTCTGACAATTTGTTTCCAAGATGAAACGGTCAAGTGACCTTGAGATAAGGTTGACGAGGGAGGGGGGAAACATTTGAACAGGATAGCTGTTTATTTCAGGGGAGGCGATTGGAATCTATTTTGGCACTTATTGTGGGGTGTATACTTTCTTAGTAAGTGAAACATTCGTGGAATTGTCATTTCAACCAGACTAAAAGCTCTGGGGAGTTCTGCAGGGAGTGGTGTGGTCAATGGATGCTATGCACCGGGGTCCTAAAATAATCAAGAATTAAAAAAATATACTCTTGCATATGAAAACTTTACAACATTCCTATTGATGTCAATATAGCGAGATATAGAATTTATCGTAAACATTATTATTATAGATATCTAAAATTCGACAATCTTAAAAATAATTCTTGATGTTATGAAAGTTTAGTTTTTGTTATTCGATTTGGGAAGCTCTCTGGAATCCCTACCTCAAATGGACTTTTTAGAAGATATAATTTAGAAGTGGGACTTATATTAATAAAGTAGCGAAATTTTTATGAAGAAGCCTGGTTGTTATTTCAATAGTAACTCTAAAAATAATGTGAATGTTTCGAAAATCTTAATTCAGGCTCTGTAAAGAAAAATCCTAACTATATATACATAGAAAAAATATTACATAGAAGTATTTTCCATGAAAAGAGAATGTTTTGAAAATGTAAATTTTCTTCATGTTTTTGATATAAAATTACATAATTAATGTAATGGAAAATTTTAATCGAATTGTTAAGTAATTACTACTCTGTGCTTATGGATCACATAAGCAGAATAAAAAATTCGTAAAACGGAGAATTATGCACAGATCTCAAAAATAAGTTATTTTTGTATTAGGAAAGAAAGTCCTTTCTGAAATTAAAGCAGCTACGTCCAAATGGACTGCACTCTTAAAATTTCCCATTAGGAAAAAACTTCAATCAATATTAGATATGTAAATTTTGAAAATAAAAGATTAACTATAAGTAAGAATTTTTACAGGTTTATTAAAGTAATTTATGTGCCTGGAGCAGGATTAGCAAAAGAAAGAGAGAGAGAAATTAGTGTCGCTCTATAAAGCAACAAGAGGGCTATTGATCATAAACCTCGTAATGTTCAACCTCGGTCAAGTAACGAGAACGACACCTAAGCTGGCATCCCTCTTTCCTAACTACCACATAAATGGGAGGAATGGCCTCATCTACACGGAGGGTCTTTAGTGGCAACAGAATTTGAGCCCATGACACTCCAGACATGAACTCGTGACCATAACCACTAAGCTACTGCGCCCACCAGGAATAGCAAAAATTCTATTGAAAAGGTTAAAGGGGGAAAGGATTTCAGAAAAATGCGGCCTACACGCTTTTGAAGCACTCTCTCGAAGTCAGAAAAAGACGTGTGGTGCGTTTTCGAAGCAGCTCTAGACGTGCGGAAAAAGACGTTCAAACCGCTTAGAGGCCTTGAGCCCTTATGAAAAAATAGGCCCCCCTGTGACCCTCTCCTTTAATTTGGTGTATATACATGTACTGTTCAATGAAAGTAATGCTCAGTAAAAAGAGGTTTTATGTGAAAATTCGTTTTCTACATTTTAAATTCGCGAAATCATTAATAAGGTCTTCAAAATCAATTGTCAATAGTATTTAATATTCCATACACATCAAGCTTAAATTATTCAAACGTAATTGAGTCATGCGATATCTCAATTCATTTTTGACCAATTTGAGTTTTGAAAACGAACGCTCACCCCCCGCGTTATTAATCATCCTTGATAAGAAAATTCTCATAATTATTTTAATATTCCTAAACACTATGAAAGTCTTTCAGTATACATGTATGTATAAAATGTGTTGGTCCCGATTCCAGTCCCCTCATCCAACAACTGATCTTCATCCTCATCTGCATTTGTAGAGTTATATTTTTTATTAATCTTTCTTTTTTCCAATTCTTCTTTTTGCTTTTCTTCATCTTTTCGCCATCAATGATCAAATATGACTTGAGATAATGACATTCCAAGTTAAGTTTCTCTCCATTAATGTCTTTATCGTAAAATTTTGATATTTTCTCGCAGGCTGTTTTAATTTCTGTTTCATTTAAATTAGAAATATTTTCAAAAAATCCAAACATTTCAAATAGCTTCTCGTATTTTTACTACGCGTTTATATATTGCAAATTAGAGAGTAGATTATTGGTAAAAAAGTTTCTATTTTAAATTTTTGGCTGTGGCTGTTTTCAAACGTTTTGTCAGTGTCTATTTCCTTCAAGACACGTTTGTGAACACTTTGATATTCCTTTATAAAGGATACTTCCTTGGCTTTTGACTCATAATAATCAAGAGTCTTTTCGAGCTTTTATATATATCATTAATGATTTTAGTAATTTTACACACGTTTCGATAAATCCATATTTTACTCTGGAGAAATAGATTTCCTTTCTCAATATGTGTGTGTCAATATGTCACTCCAAAGGATAGTTAAAAAATTGTTTCCAATTCATACATCTTAATTTTTAATGTTTTAGCAGTAAGTTGAGTGTCTGCTGCCTGTGATTCTTCGTTAATTAAACAATCAAGGCTCGTGACAATTTCTGAATATTCGGAGCTTAAAGCTTTAATTGCGTTTGCGCGGGCTAACTAACATGTTTTTGAAATGCTTTTCAGTACTTTTTGATTTCTATCGCAGTTCAAATTTAATGTTAGTATATTCCAACAATGGGTTGACGATGAGAAAAATTATAAAGATTTTGGACAAAATCAAAGTAAATTTTAAATTATAATTGCATTTTTTTGCTTGAACGCCAATTCAATTCAAAGAATGTCCTGCACGTGACACGTATATAACGTATTTATTTTTTTCTAGAAGTCGGGCTTGCAATCCTGAATATTCCCAGACATATTCGAGCATAGTCGTATGATTGACCTCTACAATCACCGAGGAAAATATTGTTATTTTCCAAAAACGAAACCACAACATTTGTCAAGTACTCCATTAATATTAATAAATTACAAAAATTTCTCAATGGGCCACCATTTTGGACATACCGTAAAATAAAAGTTAGTTGGTTAGCATGAGTCACATCTGAGGTAGAATCAACGGAAATAGAATAATATTTAACTTTCTATATTTCAGTGACGATAGTTTCCAAGACTTTTGACGCAATGACTGCAATGAATTCATCACAAATAGTAGCAAATAGATAAGAAGGATTACCTTTTCCAGAATTGCCATACTTTTTAATATTTCATTTTAAAACGGATCAAATTTACTTAGAAGTTCCAAAGTGCCTAAATAATTCCCATTATTCACTGAACCTGCTGCTTCGTTTTCCCCTCTGAAAGGCAATCCTTTTGATGCTAAGAACTGAATAATAGCCACTATTATCTTTAGCACTTCTTTCCAATAATGACGTCCATCTTTGAATTGTGTGATAAGATGGCTATCTACGCAACTAGTTAACTAAAATCGACTGTGGTAGTTCATCATGCACTTTTTGTGTTCAGGTGCATTTTCATGCTGTGAAATAGCCGTACTTCCAATCATTGAATCCGCTGCTAATGAATGTAGAATTGGTAGATGAAAACAATTTGTATACGAAACAGTATACTTCTCCTTGTGACGGAGAATATATTAACCATTCACGGTCTGCAACCTCCCCATTACGTAACTCTTTTTTGAGCAACATCGTAGACAGATATCTTGTTTTAATTTTATCATTTTGGTACACTGTATACTCGTGCTGATTTGTCAAAAATCAATATGTTTTTTAGAACAAACTGACGGAGCTTTCTCCACCCAGTATGACTGAAAATTCTTGTCAATATTGAAGGCCACTGTCCTGGATCTGTACTTGCAGTAAAAATATTCGAAACATTTTCAGTTATTGTACTTATTTCAGTAGGTTCTATAGTACCTTCTCGCACACTTAAATAGTCTGTTTCTTCCCGTCCTTTATCTTTTGGTACATTATTGGATATACTGATAGAAGTAGGCGAGGTAGATGTATAATTTGCATTAATAAAAAATTGAGTGAGTTTCCGTAATTTATTAACAGATTCCTGCTTTTCTTTCGATCTTTGCGCTTTGCAGCTCCACTTTCAAAACGCTTCATTCTGACTTGTCCTGAATCTGGAATTATTAAAATAAAGCAATTGTGACCTTTGAAAGTAATTGTCGTGGCTTAAAATAGGTACCTATAACTTTTTTTACAACTATGATTAAAACTTAATTTATATTTATTTGTTCTTACTATACTGAAACATCGGCCCTCAAGTAGTTTATCCTAATTTTGTTCAGAGATTACAGAAAGAATTTCACTAATGAAGCACGAAGTAAATAACTAAGACATTTCTAATGATAGCAATGATGTTGAGATTTGCGAAACGTGGCCGCGGTAACCAAGTGGTCTAGGCATCGGGATCGTGGCTAGCGTGTCATGAGTTCGATCCTAGTACCACTGAAGACCCACCGTGTAGGGGCGCGATGCTTTTTAAATCTGTCGAGAGCTCAAAGTCCTCCCGTTGGTGTGGTATGGTAGTTAGGAGAGGGGGGTGCCAGCTCAGGTGTCGTCCGCGTCACCTGACCATGGTTCAAAATTAAGCGGAGCGTCCCCAAAAGCCCTCGTGTAGCTGAATAGTGGACGTTAATATTCACTTACTCACTTACGTATACACATACTGGTTAGAAAATAACAACGAATAAAATCTTTTGTCAAATTTATGTTATACTGTCTAATTTTAGTGTTCACGAATTAGTGGCACGTTGTTCCCTTCCATAAAGGATATTTTACTTTTTTTGTATGATATACACTCAAGAGCCAAAACATTATAACCATCCCTACATTTTGCAATGAACTCACCTGGATGACGTGGAAGGCACGTGATCACGTGGAAGTGGTATTAACTGCTGCTGGAGAGTCTGAAGAATCATTTGTTCACTTACTTCTGTATGTGGTGGGAAAGGCTGGTCTAAGCGACTTTGATGAGGGCAGATTGTGGCCAAACAAAGCTCGGAACAATGTTTCGAGTGCACGACGAGTGGGTTATTACGATCCCAGTTGTTAGTACTTATGCAAAGTGGATGAATGACGGTGAAACCAACAGTGACCACATGGTGATGGATATCACACGCTATCAAAGAAAAAGTTCGTCGGAGACTGTCTCGCATGGTGAAATAAACCGGGAGCTGACATGGCTCAGCTGACCTTAATGAATGCAGGGCCGTAGAATATCAGACGCATTTAGCGGACTTGGTTGGATATGGGGCTACGCAGCAATGTCCCGCTCGTGCCTTTGCTGACTCAACGTCATCATATGCTCTCCTGCGCTGGGCAGAACATCGCGACATTCCATGGATCAGTGGAAAGTTGCCTGGTCAGATGAATCACGGTTTGGTCATTCATCACATCGATGACCGTATAAGGATACACCATCTCTGAGCGAACAGTTGTTCCTCAATGCCGCAGTAGGTCATACACAGGCCGGTGGTGGCGGTATTATGCTTTTGTGGGCGTTCTCGGGCGTTTCTGGGACCCGTGGTTGTGGTGAGCAGACCGCCAGATGCTGCAGGGTATCTGAACATCGTTGCCGACCAGTTGCAGCTGGTCTTTTGTTTTACAGCTAAGTAGAATGTTCCAGGACAACGCCCCGTGTTACAAGGCTAAATTGTGTTGAGATGGTTCCGGGAACATGATGCTGAATTCCAGTCAATGTCACCAGCTGCTAACTGCAGATCTCAATCTGATAAATTACATTTGGATGTCATGGGACGGCGGCAAGTTCAAAGACACCAGTCGCAATATCTCAGTTTGCGTGACCGTTATGACATCTGGTACAATGTGTCAACAGCCATCTACCAGGACTTGCTTAGCATCAGCCAAGGTGGGTTGAAGCTGTGTTGTGCGCCAAAGGTAGGCCAACTCTGACGTTACAGCAGGTGGTCATAATATTTTGGTTCCCGAATGTATGTACAATAGTTATGATGGGCTGAGATCCTTACATACCGTTATGGTTTGTTGTATTGTTTTGCTGATTTTTAGAGCTGGAGTAATCTTCTACTTTTCATAGATGTAATACTTTTATACATAAATTTTACATTTTCTTTTGGAACATCTACCAATGTACAAATATAATTAGAGTATATTTTAGGGCCCGTCGATTAAATTTGAAACTTGAAAACGAGAAAGCTACTTTTCTAGGAAATGGATAGATCAAGGAACGGCAAAGTACTCGCCTGGCCAATAGTTAAATAGTTTTTCATAAAGATAAATTATATGGTTTCTTTTCATTATTTTCTTGACTTTGAAACTAATAAAAATTTGATAAGGTAAATCTAAACTTTAATGTATCATTATGTTTTAATACTTATTTTACTATAAAGAAAGGCATATAACTTCTTTTGCATATAGCCCTTTCACATGGCTTTTATTGAGGCTAAAAATATATACATTTCTTGATTATGGCTATATTTTTAGTCTAAATCGAAAATATAGATGATGGTTATGGTCTCGAATTCGTGACCATCGTTTTCTGACGTATCGTGGGATCGGAGATCCTCGTGGCGCCTAAACCCCTCATGTAAAGTGGCCGTGGTAGTCAGTGGTCAGGTATCGAATCGTGGCTGGCATGTCACGAGTTCGGTGATACCAAGACCCGCCGTGTGGGAGCGATGCTTTTAAATCTGTCGAAACTCAAACGTCGTCCTCCCGTGGTGTGGGTAGTAGTTAGAGACGTGGTGCTGCAGGCACATGGTCGTCCTCGTCACTTGACCATGGTTCAAAATTACAGTTCGTCCCAAAGCCTCGTGTAGCTGAACGTTGGTGCGACAGCAATACGTAACCT
>BMAO01009016.1:0-15485 GCA_019973975.1 Trichonephila clavata | reverse complement strand
ATACTTCATTAATCGTATTTTTCTCTTTCTTTTCATTTTAAATTTAAAACAAAATTCTTTTTTTTCATTACTTTGTGGGGTAAAAAGAAAAGTAAACAAATAATATTTAATCTCTTTTTCTCTTTTTTAAAAATGATGAATATTTCACTATTTTATAGTATAGCATTTAATCTTTTCAGTATGGACATGTTTGCAGAATGACTTTTGGTTTTCTCGGTAGAAATATTTCCTGATTCGTTCTCAGCTATACAGCTGCTTGTAAAGCAAATATAATAGGAATTCTGACATATAATATGTCATTTTATAATAAAAAAATCGTGTAAAACATTGAAAAACATAATCTCAAGAAGTATTTTATTTACGTCTGCATGATTCTTTTTACTAAGTAAGACTACTATACGAAGTTAGTCAACAAAAAATATAAAAAAAGGCAATCAATACAATTGTTTAAATTAAAAAAAGAGCTATTTATCCACTAAATTTTAAATTCCTTGAAGTTTTTGAAAATTAATAGATATACACAACAAATAAATTTTCGAGAATGTAGTGTTTAAGGAAATTGATAAAATTTGTTGGTAAAATTAGTTTTTCTTTAACATATTGGTTTCCTTACTCTTAGCATATACCAAGAAATTTGTCTCTGAAGCATTTTCGTAGAATTGCCAAGATTTTCATATCTAGTTGAACAATATTTCTTCTAGTCGTAATTTAAAATTAATGAAAATAATAATTAAATGATATGTTTAAAATTTTTATATAGAAGTGGGTTTTCTAAAACCAAGGAAATAAGAAATTATATCATAAGTTATTTAGCTTAAGTGTATAAGTATATGCAAGGTCTCAAATATAATAATTCATATGCTTCTTGCTTAAGAATTTATGAGACTTCATTTAAAGCTTGATTCATATATCATTACAATTATTTATAAATATTATGAAAAAAACATTAAACCACTACTGTAATATCTTTTGGATGTTTTTTCAAAATTTTACCAAATTTAAAATTGAAGCAACAAATATTGAGAAACATGGTTTCAAAATTTCAAACAAATCTTTCTATTCTGTTTCTGAATAATGTGTTATGCATGCCTGGATGAATGATGCACCATTTCTGTTTCAGATTCGGTTCCAATTATCTAACCAATACTAGATGTTAAGAAAGATAATTCTGATGGCATTTCTTATGCGATTACGAATCTACGTAGGAGACCATTCTATTTTTACTATTATATTATGGATATCGGTGGCGATAAAAAAAAACTGCCAAATTGAAACAATGAACTCTTATTTCTGAAAAATCAAGGAAAGGTATTATTTCGGGAGTGCTGATAACAAGATATTCGTGATACCATGCGAATAAGAAGACACCCAAATGAAGTTTCATGATCTTTCTGTAACACATTATCATTGTTAGACAAACGATTTTTTACATTCGATCTCATGCACCTTTCCTCAAAACTGTCTCAAACGTTCGCTATTTTCTATTCTATGCACGAAAATGCTTTCTAACGATCAGTTGAGAAGCGTTTTTGTAGACAGTTTGGTTGAAAAACTACTCATGCATTGCCTAGCGTCCAGAGAAGAAACGATCTACCTTGAAAAACTCCTGAAGACAGACAATGTTTAGGCACTAAATAATCAGATGTGGACGGCCATCAAAAAGAGAACGTAGACGTAACAATGGTTCCCTTTTGTTTTCTAAATGATTGTGTACCGAGTGGAGAACACGCGATCTAAATACAATAAGGTGTTAGCTATCATCTAGTGTTATTAAGGCAAATACAGCAGTATCCAGGCATGCCTCGTTCGTTGTGCTTAAAATTGTGACTTCACGTGCGTCTTTTTAGCATGATGAAATGAGATTTAGATCATACATATATATAGCATTCTTCTTCATTGTTTTAAATTGAGTCCCATATTGCATATATGCACTGATTTTATCACTAATAAATTTTCGAGATCTATAACCACTTTGTTTCGTCTATTGGAACTGGATGATATTACAAACAATTTTGTGCCTGTGTTTTAATGAAATATTAGTGAATTTTAATATTATTCTATTTCCAACGACGGGATGTGGCCTCCTATAGTACCGTAGTATCTCTCGAAATGTTTTATGAATTATTAATTTGGAGACTTTGTTTTTTAAAATGTATAACTTTCATTGTTAAGATTTTATTTTTTTTATTGTATATTGAGACACGTAAAACTCATTGTGCTAGAATCGTCTGAAAATTTTAAATTCATCTTCAGGAAATGTAATAAGAATCTTTTCATCGCATATTTATTTACTTGTTTGTAATTTTTTTACCAATTAAAATGTGTTTCGGAATTTTTCTTATGTATTTATATTTATTCTTCAATTTAAAACTTAAACTTTTAACATTTTTATTATTTTTATTTACACTCATTGATTTTAAATTCAATTTTTTTTTAAAAAAAGGGGGGGGGGGGAACCTTAAAAAATTCTTTTTTCTAAAATGTACACCAAGCATTTCTTAGGGTTTGAAAGTTTTAATTTTACACTCTGTGATTAGTATATATTACATCAAAACTTTTTGGCTTTAGAGTAATGTTTTGTAAATGTAAAGAATGTGTTATAAAAAAATAAATAGATAGAAGTCACAAAGAGTCTTCAAAAAATTGCAGGTCATTTTTATCAACAAAAAAAAAGTTTTTGATGAAGAAAATATTACATTGGAATAATTTTCTTACCATATTTACAAAGAATCATTTATCGTTCTTTTAATTAAAATAATGGATATTTTGTCTCTTTTTGTTAACTGATTCTATTAGGCCCTAATTAGTCACACTAATTAAAAATGATAAATTTAAAAATATTTTGAAAAAATATTTCGGAAAAAAATGCAGGTCATTATATTTTTTCTCAATGTGCTTAACAATCACATAAATATATGTTAAAATATTTGAGAAATTTTACTTTGCCCTTAATAACATTCTGTAGCTATGATAAAATTTAACTAATTATTACAATATAAAACTATTAACTGTCGCTACTTCTTTAATTTTGACTGAAAACTGAAAACCCGTTTTTGTGTCTTCTATGATCATTTATCTAAACAAATGATTAGAACTTTGCTGTTATATTTCTTGAACTTGAATAAGATACGATAATTTTCTTTTTATCCATTGTGTATTCTTTATTGTTCTCGCCATTCTCTAATAACTTAAGTCCCCCCCCTCAAAACAATATGTCTTCATTAAAAAAGTAACTTTTTTATAAATTAGTGGTTACAGATCGAATCTTGTAAAGTAACATGGCAATAATTAATTGAGATGAAAAATATATATCTAATTATAGCTTAAGAATACTATCTTTGTTTGATAACATAATGATTTTGTTATTTTTTTATTTGTAATATTTGAATCAAAATATCTATTTTTAATGTTTACCGAAACGACAGTTTAAAAGTAAATTCTAAGCAAAACAAAGTCTTATTGATAACCGCTGGACACATAACACAGCCATCAGTTATTCTTGTTGTCAAACAACGTTCCTTCAACATTCTGAGCAGATGTTCTTTTCCTTGTAGACGAATGGTTCCTTGCTAAAAAGTATAATTAAGTTTTACTTTACCAGGAATATTCAATTACATTAGCATTTTCCCACCCCTTTAGGGAGCCTTTTTTTTCATCAGCTTTTTTTTGTAGCCCATTCCTTTATTTATTTTTTCTCTACTCTCGTTTGTAATCCTAGATTGTGAGAACTGTCACCGGTTGAGTTCATCGACTCGGTATTGCGGAATCAACACAATTCTTGTTTTAATCACATATCTTGGGAAATGAATTTTATACTTTTTAATTTCCTTTTTAATAATAACTTAGCTTAATTTTAAAAAATTAAGAAAAACTAGACTATTGGGAGTTTGAAAGATTCTTATTATCATATTGAATCTCTGTGTTTGTTCTTGAACGTTAAAGGAACTAATTTGCGATTATTTTCTAATTCTGCTTAAATAACTAGAAAGTAATTGTACTAAATTAAAATATAAAAATGATAAAAAAATCTCTGTTGTATTTTATGTCTACATATAATTATGCTATTATCAGTATTATTGTTCTTTATTGCGACTGGGAGGAAATCCCACTTGAAAAAAAAGGCGTGAGTCAGTACTTTTGCTTGATTTATTATTTCTTTAACGAAATAATTTTTACTCTAATAAAGTAATGAATATCTGCTAGCATAGTGATAACTTTTTCATTAATTTTACTAATACATTTATCCTTTCTAAGTCAAAAGTATTAATAACTAACCATTGTAATTTAAGTCATGTTAGTTAATCTTTAAATAGTATTAAATTATTTGAAAAGTACTTTTAAAAATCTTTTATATTTAAATCATTAAAATATTTGTCCCTTTAATGTTACATTTTAAATTATTCATTTAAAATTGAAAATAAAATTGATGGGTGATTAATTTAATAAACTGATATAATAGTCCTTTCAAATCGGGCCAGGAAAACAAGAAATGGATTTTAGTGTACAATTTACCTTTGAATATTCTAATAGACGCATTTCCTAATGAAACATTAAAGCATAAAAAAAAAAGAATCAAAATGTTTGATAAACATTTGAGAATCACTTCCAATGAACCAGAAATCAAATAACTATTGCCACAAAATATTGTTAAACATAACACTAAATCCGTTTTACGGACCGGTTTTTTGGACATTTATAGCAAAACATTCATGATTGTATGGCGTTCAAATTAATTAAATATGTTGGTTATACATACTTTGTTTTGCTCTGATCAGCTATTAATAGCGTTGGTTTAAAATAACTCATTTTTTTCCAATGTGGTACTGCGATGCTAGAAAGCTGAATACTCCTGATCTGAGTGAGTGAGTCTTCATTAGAGTCCTACTATGAAGCAGAAAGAGGGCTATTGGCAATGGACCTCATAATTTTGAACCATAATCTAGTGCCGACACCTACACACTGGTACCCCTTTCCGAAGTTCCTCATCTCGTCAACGGGAGGATTTTGAGACTCGGCAGATTTAACATGCATCAGCTTCTTTACAGGGTGAGTCCTTAGTGTCACTGGGGCTCGAACTCATGACACACCAGCCACGAGTCTGTGTCCATAACCTCTAGGCTACCACTGCCACTCTCTTGATCTAAAGAGAATTGGAAAGTAACTCTTAAGAATCAAGATTTGGTGTGCGCTATACATCCTTCGTGCTGTTTCTTAAATTTTACCTACGGTTATGTGACGCAATTCTTCAATTCTAACAGAAGTATTGTATTATTGCTGTGAAACAGAGGTGTATTTAAAGGTAAGAAAATCCATATTTCGATTTCCAGAGAGAAGAGACAAGAGTCTATAGCCTATATCTTCTTTTGATAAATACTCGCACGTGCATATCTGTTTGACAAGCTTCATAATTACGGTTGAGCTTTTTATTTTAAGCAACAAACGTGTTTGAGATGTATGTGAAGAACAATTAAATCAAAAGCAATGACCAGCACGAATTCAAATTTCCGATGATACGAATTAAGCACAAATTTCTTGTCTAACTAGTTTAACAACTTCTTTTTAGTTTTTTAACCACCTAGAAGACTAGCTCGCATATGATTCCAGAATTACATCATATGTATAATAGTTATGTTTCCTTTTTTCCTTTGAGAGATTATAATACTTATCTGAGGCACGTGTTTGTCGAGATGCATATAAATTGAAAGCATAAATGACGTGTGGTATTGATAGGCTCTCCTAGAAATCTAGTTTCAGTGCGAGCTTTACTTCTCACCTTGAAAATTTACATTTTTCTCCTAAGGCTTTGTTTCTGTTTCGGGGAAGTTGTATTAAGGTTGATAGGAATAAATTCTTAAGCGTTATTAGTAATTAACCGTTTTAATATTTTTGTTGAATCTCGAAACAATAGTTTTCTAATGTGGTGAGATTTTTATAAGTAATAGTTTTTAAATTGAAATTTGTGAAATTTTGAATGAAGAGAAAAAGGTAAAAAAAAAATATCGAGTAATATTTAAAAAATATGACTTAAAATGAAGTTGAAGTAAAATCTAAATTTTTAATCATAGGATTAGTTTTTCATTATTTGATATTATTTTAATTTGTGAAGAAGTTAGAGCCAGATTAGAAAGCAAAATTATTTTAAGAAGGTAACCTAATTTACTTCATGAGGCCATGTCCTTTATGTTTTAGTCTTGAATAATAACGACTGGTTTTTTTACATAGTTTTTAATGAGCATACACTTTAAAAAACCATTAATTTATCTTAAAATATATTATGATAACGGAAAACACATTAAATGTAAATTAAATGTGTTTGTATTGTGATTCAAATACTTTCGTTTATTTAAAAAGAGTTTTAATTAAATTTCAAGAGTTAACGCGCATAACTGTTTAGTATTTTAAAGTATCCGACTACTTGCGACAACTTTTTTTCAAATGGAGAAATGGGGATTTTTTTTAAGGTTTGTTTGTGCATTTTAAGAAAAATATGCTAAAATTAAGGGGGGAAAAAGAAATTGTAAAAAAACTAAAATGGGAAAAAAATTGTACAAATTTTCAAAATAAACGCGGCTCATTCTGTACCAAAAGTTTATGAGCAAATTTTCAATTTTCCAATTATGATGTGTTACTATGCTAATCATTTTTGAAATGCCTTTCAGGATAAAAGATATTATAATTTTTAGAAAAACTAGAGTACTTTATCATAGTTATTGTATGAAATTGCTTAAAAAAACAGTGATTATATTAACATAAAGGACAGTAAATTTTGTAACAAAAGTGATTGATAAATCTGAAGGTCAAAACACTTCTACTAATATACAGGACATACTTAAAAAATTTCAGTTAATTATTTTCAAAACTTTTTCAGCAATCGCTGTTCCCGTTCGAGCATTAAAAAAAAAACAGATTTCGAGTAAAACGATTTTAAAGTACACATCTTGCTTTTAAACTTTTTAAAAATATTTTTTAAAGATTTTATTTTTATACCCGGTATATAACGTGCACCCCTACATTTCGATCGTATTTTTTGAGTTAAAAATGTGCGGATTTTACGGTAATTTTATTAAAAACAATATTTCGTTTTACTTTTGAAATGCGGTTAACGGAAATCATTTTTACGGATCAAAAATTAAACTTTCTGGATTTTATGCGCTACAGAATTAAGAAAGATCAATAAACTGAAGAATAAAATCAATGTTTGTACTAAAATACGTTAAAAAATAAATAGCACATCGAAGATAATAAACCTTATGTTCAAAAAAGCGCTTTCAAATCCTTTCTTTATCACTTTTCTCTTCAATTTCATAAAAATATAAAAATCCTTAAGCATCAAATGGAGTATGTAATTTAGACCATTGAATTTTCATTCACTCGATTTAACTGACTCTTCTGTGGTTTAAAAAAAAAAATTACTTACTTTTTTTTCTTCTTTCTTTTCTAACAGAGGTGGCTTTCGCTTTAAAACCCTATTTTTATTTCTTTACAATTGAAAATGGCACTCCTTTTTTATTTATTTTGTGAGTGAATATTTCTTTTTTACCTTATATTTCATAAACAATATCACATTTTATCTTCGCTTTCAATTTTTGAGGCCAAATTTCATGAACCCATTACCATACTTGTTTTTCATCATCAGTATTAACAACAAAATAAATGTTAAATGCTTTTTGTTTGAGGAATGGCATGAAATTAAACAAGTATTCCGTCAGCATCTTTCAATAAAAAAGTCGTATAACCGAATGTTAAGACAGCAAATTAAAACAGGAAATAAAGACGATTATAGACAATGACGTTTCTAATATTTTAGTATGTAGGCTATAAAATTTGTGAGAAACATGGATTTCATTTCTTCTATCATCTAAAGTAAGAGAAGGTAAAAAATACGTAACCTATAATGACATTACTTATTTACATTTTGTGTAATATAAATTTTCAGAAAATGTTTCCAAGAATATTTAATACCGCATGTTTCTGAATATATAAACAGAGAGCGCATTTTTTCTTCAAAGGTTTACCAAAATTCAAAACTCATATGTAAAAAAAACCGAAAAAAAATTTCAATTCACTGTAATTTTTAAACAGGCCGTCATCAAGGCAGAAATGTCATCAAACGGTGGAATATTTGTTTCAAATTTCTTTGTTGTCTTGACTCTGTCTTTGATAGACGAATTTTCTGTGCCATTTTTTTTTTTTGTTTATTTGTTTGCAAAGAGAACGAGGTAAGAATTTGTATACAGCACGGGATCATCGACCATTGGTTCATGCTCTGAAGGAAAAACTTGCTGCTTGATGATCATATATATATTCTAGCATTCCAATGAGTGAGTGTGAATTTTACGAACTATCACAAAACTTGTTTTCAGATTCAAATAAAACTCGAGTATTTATGTCTTTTTGATTTGTATCATTCTAAACAATAATATAATTGAAGGATTAAAATTGCTTGCAAATGACTAACGGAAAATGCTAAGAAACCAATTTCCGAAACTGCGTTTCGTTCTGAGATTAATGGATCGGTATATGTAAGCCAACTCCCAAACTTAAACATTAACTGTAAAAAAAGATCAAATAATTCGGGGCTTATATACGGATACATCGCTATACGGTATGTATCGATTTTTCTAAAGTCATTACTCTATTGCAGAGGTTCTTAAACTGAGGTCCACCGACCCCAGGGGGCCACAGAGTCTCATGTAACGTTAAGATTTCCCTCTTTTAGAGCTTTTGAAAGGGCTCGTGGAAAAATTGAAAGATGTGACGTACTAGAATAGTCTATTTAATAGTCCCCAATGAATAAACTGTACTAGAACTTGTATTTTGATCAAGAATATTAAGTCGGAGAGGGAGATTCAAAATCTTGGGGGTCCGCGATGTCACCCTGATTTATAAAAGGCGACCGCGGTGATCGAAAGTTTAAGAACCGCTGCTCTAATGTATAAAATATTTTTTATACATTAGATTTGTTACATTATTAAGGAAAAAAGTCCCTTCTGTTCTACAATTATTACGTAACTTTTTTAAGAATTATTATTTACACTTTTTTTTGGTATATTTTTTTGTAAGATAGCTATTTTCGACAGTGTTACAAAATAGCGTTTTGATTCTCATTCTATTTAAGCAGTTTGAAAGTTTTTTTTTAAAAAAATACTTAAGGGCAATGCAGATAGATATGAAATAACACAGACAGAGAGATAGCGTGCATAAGTAGATCTGTATATCTTTTTTGTGGAAAATTTGATATTTAATGTTTTTATAAATGATGCCTTCGCCAGCACCTAATACACATTGAATTTGTACCGAAGCTAAAACTGATATTCCAAAAGAAAAAGCTTTGAGAATTTGTGATAAACATTTTCAAAAAAAGAAATTATTTGAAATTATAAATAAATGTGAAGCATAGCAGTTATTTCGGCGAGTATAAATAATTCGCTACTTTTCTCAAAAATCAATTTAAATATATATTAACATTATTTGCTTAAACTTCCAGGAAGACATTAAATACTTCTGTCAACGTGAACTGAAGTATTTTCTTAAATTGATTTTAGAATTCCTTAACAGTTTCTAGAAAAATTATAATATTATGTACGTTACAAATAGATAAATCAAACTCGTATAACACGAAGTTGAAATCTTGAAGTATTGCATCAAAAATTAAAACTTAAATGGCCTCAGAATAGAATTTAAAACATTTACCTATTTGACATTTATTTCCATTACTTACTTTATAATTTTAAGTAAATATAAAATAATTTATTACTTATAAACTATGAAAAATATAACTCAGGAAGTACATGAAAATGTAACTTAACTTCAAATTTTTCCGTTTCGCCTACTATAACTTTTGAACATAATTATTGAAATCTAATGTAAATAGTTTTACATAGTTCTGAACTTTATAATATTGCAGAAAAATAAAATTATGGAAATATTACAGCATTCAAAAATGTTATTTCGTCAAATAATAATCTGTAAATGATCCTTAGGCAAAAAATCATGAAACTTTGCAGCGGAGTAAATCTGAATAATTCCAAACCGGTATATTTATAACATAAACAATAATTTAATCCGTATTTTTCATTAATGGATAGACGTAATTTAGAATATAAATTAGAATTAGAATATAACTGTGTTGCCTTTTCGAAAATATTATTATTTTTAAATGTGAGCAAATCTAATTTAACCCAAAATTGAAAATAGATTTCAATAGATGAGCTATTGAGGTAAACAACTTCTCATTTCTTGTCCGTTTTATTTAATTTTTCCGCATTTACCGTTATTCCTCAATCAGTGTGTTTTCAGTTCCGCAAGAGCGCAGATGCGTAGCTTCAGACCTGAACTGAGGCGGTTAAAAAAAGAGAGCATCTTGGCAAATTCCGTTCCAATTTTTAGACTGGTGGATTGCGTCTTTCACTTTTTTTTAATGCGGTCTCCCCGCACAGTCACTCTTAGTTCACTTAGTTACGAATCAATGGGTTCGAATCTTGTTAGTGAAACTGCAATTTTATTTTCACGAGCTTGTTTAGGCCTTTTTCCCCTTCGTAAACAAGATTTGACGAATAGAATACAATTGTTTTACCCACTGCTCTCCGTGTTACTGATAGAGAAGTTATAAAAAATGCAGGTGGCATAAGAAATTTGTTTTTGAGCGCATGCACTTCCTGTTGTTTGAGGTATCCGACTACTTGCGTCAGCTTTTTTTGATAAAAATGAGATATGGGGATTTTTTGTGGTTTTTAGATTTGTTTAGTACATTATTTGTTAGTAGTGTTTGATTTTTTATTTTCGAAATAATGAAGATTTTCTTCAACTCTAGAAGTTTAATCAGAAACGTAATTCGTTCCATTTCTGAATATAAGTACACCTTTTGTTACTGTAAACGAACAATTATATTTTTATAATTTGTTAGTTAATTTATCCTAATAAAATAGCTTATTTTATTTATTTAACTGGTATTTTTCTCTTTTGGATATAATTCAAAATAAAATGAGCTTTGTCACTTTAACTCAAAAATTTTATTCAAATTTAAAAAGTGGGAAAGGGAGATATTTTCTTTAATACAATATTCATTTGTGATTTGTGTACTCGAAATTACTCGAAGTAATGCCATGTTATTACTATACTGTTGCTCGTAAGATTCCTATACTATTATATAAAAGGTAAGGCAACGATTTTTTTAAAATTTCAGGTAAACGAATTAACAAATTTTAATTTTCCCCCTACTTTTCGGAAAATTTGCAAATAATAAATTTAAGATTTTCTAAAGTCTTAGGTAACATTAAAAATGTGCAGAATTTTATAACTACGTGGTTCATGCTATATTTTTAAATCTGATTTGCTTATATCAGTGTTCATAATCAACTTGGCATTCGTTTATGTGACTTTAAATACAGCTCTGAAAAAAATAACCATTTTAATCTTTATATAATATGAGCATTTTTATTTTTAAAAAATATGTGACTAAATCCTACTAATGATGTTTTTTTTATTTTAAGTTTTCCTTCATTTGTTTTTGAATATTTCAAAAAATGATAAAAAAATAAAAGTAGATAATCATTAAAGAATTATGCATCTAACCCTAACTTTAATTTGATATAGAATTACTATGCGGAACTTTCTACTTAGATTTTGCCATTGAAAAGATTTATTCAAAAAAATATAAATTACAATTTTTTTAATTAAGAATAAATTTTAAACAACTTAAACTTTATTGTTGTTTTGTGTTTGAAAGTAGTACGTGTAAGATTGCAATACATTTTGATTGCAAAATAAAAAAAAAAGTGTTTCTTAAATTACTTAGACCATTTATGTTATGAATTACACGTACATATCAGGAAAAAGGAATTTGTCTTTACAGTATTTAATATTATAGCAATTAATAATATTCATAATAAGATTTATAACACATTAAACAAATTTTTAATTTAAAATGTTAACTTCTTGAAGATGTTTTTAATGATTGCTTAGAAAAACTCTTTACAAAATTTCTTAGTAGTTAAACTCTACGCCAAAACCATCTTATCAATATTTTTGTTTATTTATTATTATTTTTATTTTATCTTCTTATTATTAACGATACATATTTATTTAAGGTATAAACCAATATACTAAATGAATACATTTAAGTAAAAATACTAATATAATGAACTAAATTAATCTATGAATATCTGTGGAAATAAACGAGATATCTTTTTTATAAGTTTTTGCATTTATTTTTATTGCATTCAGAATGTTTTATATATATAGAAAACTTACATAATTTCAAATTTTTCTGAATTGATGCAGTCATTATTTATTCTGCTGTGTATTATGAGAATTAAAAATATTTTTCTGCCAATTTCGGAGTCTTTTTTTAATAATATTCATTTTTTAACAAAAGTGAAACATGTAAAGCGAAAGATGAACACATTTGCAACAAGGCGCATAATTTTCATGCTCCAGTTCTTTTCTTAAATCCTGATCAAATCTGAACAAAATTGTCATTTGGTTTCATTTATTATGGTTCATCGAACGAGATGTTTTCTTTGAAAACACTTGTAAATGATTTTTAAAAAGATTTTATTAATTAGCAAATTTATGTTAACAAATACGAGTGAAATTGTGCGTGAGAAATAAGTTATTTGCATCGCTTGACAGAATCATTTTGTCACACTTTCTTTTCTACCTTAATTTTGGTAAACTTGATGATAAAAGCCTTTTCATCAAATTAGATTAAACTAATAAATTAGCAATTTTTCTTTTATTCAATCAGAAATAGACATTTAATTTTTGTTCAAGAACCGTAGTGCTACAACTATCTGAGATTGAAATGTCAAATGTATAAATATAATAAATTTAAAGAGTTTTAAATAAATACATATGATAAATGAAAACACATTTATATTGCATGAAGAAATGATTTAACTATTGGTTTATAAGATTTTAATGTAAAGGTACCGTCACAGTAATTATTGTTAACATAACAAAATTATTCCTAGTTATCGCATATATATTAGGCCTTTTCTTATCTCCTTTATATTTATATATTTCTGAAAAACCAATAATTTGAAATCATTTGTAGATATGTTGTGAAACTGAAAATAGCTTGCATCTCAATTTGTTAAGTAATTTTGAAAATAGATATATATTTCTTTCTCTCTCTAAAATCACAGAGTTTGTCTTTTACTCCTTTTTCTTCAATTCCTATTATTAGTTTATAGCCTTCTATATCTTGCTCGAATTTTTTAATAGTAATAAAATATATTTTAAAGTACTCAATTGATCTGAACTTTAATGTGCACGATTTTTTTCGATGACAATACAGTAATTTAATTAAAATTAATTAACAGAAACTAATTATTTAAACAATTACAAATACAGTCACGTTTGGCATCATTTTGGGTGACTTAGCGGCCATTTTGGTGACTTGTGTCAAAACTTTAAAAGGTTTTTTTTCTCACATTTCTCTCATTTCAGCTGAAATTTTCTATACATGATTGTTTTGGGGGACAATACGATAATTTAGTTACAATTAATTAAACTAATTGATTAAAACTAATTATTTAAAGAATTGCAGATACAGTAACGTTGGTTGATTTTTAGTGACTTGGGTCGAAACTTTTAAAGGATTTTTTCCCCTCACATTTTAAGACATTTAATTGAAATTGAATTTTATATACACGATCCCTTTTGGATGACAATAAGATACTTTAATGATAATTAATAAAAATTAATTACCACTTAACGTTATGATTCTGTCATATGTATATACATAATTATATTGATTGTAATTGATAAAAAGTAATTAAAATAAAAAATTTCTTTGTCGACCTAAGTAGGAATTGACTTTATTATTAATATTACTTGTTCGAAGTCAATTTAAAATGAAAAATGTCTTCCTTTTGATTGTAATTATATTCAAACAACTTAAGTAAAAATATTTATTTAATCTAGTATATGTAAGTAAAATACCTACACACTGTGTTCTAATGTTAAGAATGATGGTTATTTTTTAAACAAAGGAGGGAGGGGGAGATGATATAAACGGCAGAATGGACCCAAATTCGAACAGTTGAAAAAAGCATAAATAAAATTTATTTCTTCAGTAATGCAAAAGACACAGAATAGAGAATAATCAAGAAGCTCGTCTGTCTCTGTAAGAAAAGAAATACTATTATAATTGGTTTATACGAAACATCTGCTTTTCTTGTTTCAATGCAATCATCACTGTTTCCTGCTACAAAAGAGTCTGGATTAAATGCGGTAGAAGATATTTCTATTTCTGCAGCGGAATGGATTTGAATGCAGCAATATCTCTTCGTGTTTCCTGAAGAGCCAAAATCTTTCTTCCAGATACGTCCTAAACATGTTCAATCGCATTTAAAGCTGGGGTCTTGCTGGTCATTGTTTACATTCCGCTTTTGAGGTATTCCTTTATAAATTTGAAAACAGTTGGGGTCTGCATTGTCATCCATAAATCAGAACTAATAACTCCTAAATACCCTGAAAAGACGAACAAGAATCGCCTATCTCTATTTTCGTTCTGCAGAAGGATTTCTTTCGATAATGTGAAGCTTCATGTGCCTAACAGACTTTATGTTTGTACACAACAAAAAGCCACTATAGTGATGATAATCTCGTTATTTGATCTTATGAAAGTGGTAATGTGTTCCACGATCTCTACAAATTTTGTTGCGATGAGAATAACTCTCATAAACTTGGTTTAATTGCTAAGATACTCTCTTCTGCACTAAAATCAACAGCCTACAAACCTCTGGACGTCTGGTAAATAAGTCACTCATCTTGAAACTTCTCCGAAGTCAGCTGTCTGGCTTATATCGAACGGCTACAGACAGAATTAAAGACAAAAATTAGTCTTGTCTAACTGTTATTACTCTCGATTGACCTAATACCAACTTGTCTATGAATATTTCAAATTGTTTGGTACTTTTTCCTCACCTTGGGATTTACTTACTGTGCAACAATTACAATACTAAACACGTTTGTCTGTGATCGTGGGCTTTCTTAGTCTCTCATGAATTTGTTCTTTAAAAGCCCATTAAATCTCTTTGAGCCATAAACAACTCTTTTGAAACAGTTGAAATATGCTAGAGTTTGCTGATTACACAAATAAATAGAATTTCGTATGCTCATTCGCATTACTTTACTTGTGCATTCCTAATAGTCCCTCCCATGGTACGTCATGAGACGTCATAGTACGCCATGGACAAGTGAGTGTTTATTAAGGTCAACTCGATATAGCTACGCAATGGGCTGTTGAGGATGGACCTCGTAACGGATTTAACGAACATCTGTCCCTCTACAATAGGAATTGGAGACTTTGTTTCTGTGACGTACCAAACCAATCTACCGATATGATTCAGGGGGCCACACTGTAGGAAATATTTAAAACAATTTGATTTCCATGATAAGGTATGTAAAGTTAGGAAATAGAGGTCAAGAACATAAATTTAGGGTTTTATTAGATGATATTTTGAATCATTAAATAC
>BMAO01009015.1:0-17923 GCA_019973975.1 Trichonephila clavata | reverse complement strand
TCAGATGTTGCACATGATATGCGACTACTGTAAGACTCGTTTTTTTTGTTTCATTAAATGATATTAAACCAATTTCTAATTATATTTCAGATTTATTATGCAATTTCAACTATGCTAATATGTAAGTATTTTTAATATATAGTCGATTTCTAATCCCAGGATCTGGATAATGTAATCCCGAAGTCCCGGGTTTGAAAATATGACACGGGATTGCAAATCGTATTATCAACAGTATAATATCTCTGGAGATTCTGAAATTTAATATTTATTTGGATGCCATCATTATGTGTCATTTCTGGGCAGTGCATAATAAAGTAATACTTCACTTACGCTGCCCGACTTACATGAGCCCGGAGAAATCTTGTCGATTTTTTTTCCCATTAGTGAAACTCAGGTGGAATCGGAGCAGAGCCTGTTGAAATTGGTAATGTGATTAAGAAGTTGTCGAACTTATCAGGAAATTAAACTTAGAAATGGTTAGCGACGACCTTTCAAGAATTGCTAAATTCCCACAGCTAGGAACTGACAATTGATGAGTTCATAGAAATGCATAAGCAAGGCATTGAAGAACTGAAGTCTTTAGACACAGTTCAACCAGAAGATCGAATGATGGCTGGGATTTGGTAGATGACCCAGCAAACAAATTTCAGGAAATTCATTTCCAACGAGAAGTGTGTTTTTTCCACAAAACAAAAGATTAAAAAAATTTATTAGCATGTTGAAAGGAAATTTTGTGGAAGAAATTTTTTTTTTTTTTGAGCAGGCAGACTACTTTGCTAGATTTTATGAAACCTTTCACATCAGAATAACTTCGGTTTGCATTTTATATTTTTGTTATTTAAGATTTTTATTAAGCTGTTTTCTAAATTATTATTTTCTTTCGTCTCCGGTATCAACTAAAAATAATTTATATGTATATTACGTGAAATTATATCCCGATCACGCGAATTCGATTTATGCTGTAATCACTCAGTCCCACCTATCGCGTATAAGTTCGGAATATTACTGTAATCTGTAATTGTATCCTATATTAAGTTGTTATTTCTATCCGTTTCACCGAATAAAATACTTTTATTTAAATAAGTTACTATAATTTGATTCGTTCATCCAGGAACACGCTATTACTCCCATTAAAAAATTATTCCGAAAGTTAGCTACAGTTGAACGTCGTTTATCCGAACGTTTATAATCCGAAGCGTCAAATATCCGAACCAAGGTCCGGATACTTTTTCGAACAGTGCAATGCTCAACAGTTGTTTAGCGTGAGGCCAAAAGTGAGGGATATTTGGGGAATTTCAGTTGTGTGATTTTGTAAACATCTGCGCGGATTAGGTCAGTTTGTTTCCAAGTGAAGGGGTGTATACATGCTCTTTTGTTGAGTTTTGTTGATATAGAAACCTGGATGGCATGCGATGCAGAAGACTGTGGATTTCAAATGCTAAATGATGACGAGATTGTGACTTTCATGCAAGAATCCGACCCTGTCGCCGATGAAATGGATGAAGACGAGGGCAACACACACACACACACACACACACACACACACACACACACACACACACACACACACACACACACACACACAAACGAAAGTAGCAAGAGTCCATCAAATGCTGACGCGTTTCTGTGTTAGAGACAGCTATAGAGTGGTATGAACAACAATCAGAGTGCTGTCCTACTCAACTACTGCTGCTCAAGATAATCAGAGACCTTGCAGCGAAAAACCGAAGGTTTACAATGGTACAGCGAAAAATAAGTGATATTTTCCACAATAAACGTAAAATTGCGACATTTTGCACCTTTTTGCCTTCTTCAAGCACGTTTCCCGCATGTGATGATTTTCAATATTCGTATAGTGTCCGGTTTCATATACTGCATGGATCGCATTCGGTTTTTCCGAACAATCGCGTATCCGAACGGTGTCCGGTTCCAGTTGATTCGGATAAACGACGTTCTACTGTATTTTTTCTTGATTGCTCGGAATTCGGTACTGCTCGGGAACTTAAGAAATTTCATTTCTCATCTATCCTGGTAATTTTTCAATAGACCAATATATCGTTGAAACTACACATAGGAGCTCAATTAATTATTGCACACAATAATTTTAACTCCCATATAATTCACGCACAGATGATTTCCCTGTTATTTGCTATACTGCTGGCAGAGTTGGTTTCGCTTTTGTTGTATTCATGAGTGGTGTTGAATCCGAGCACTTTCAATTTGGATTTCGTGATGAATGCACAGTTTTTTGTAGCTGAACTTTTATGTTTAAACTTCACCATTAAATGGATCACTGAACAAAATAGTGTTATCTCAGACTATCTCATCTGTACAGACTCTCTTTCCTCCATAAATTATATTAAGTGTATTTCTTCATCTAATAATAATCATCGAGAGGCAAAAGTACCTTAAAAGCCTAAAAGATAAAACATCTCAATATATTTTGCATTTGTTCGCGGACACAAGAGTGTTCTTGGAAATGAGCGGGCTGATTGGCTTGCAAAGGCTGCAATGAAGCGCAAAATTGACAGCGTCGTTAATATTCCAAAATCATTTTAAAAGAAGATTATGAAAAGAAGAATGGTGTGAAGTCTTAGAACCAAGAATATCTCATTTAAAAAAAAAGAAGCTTACCAAAGAAATTTTTTCCTACCATTTAATAAGACTGACCTGCCATCATTTTTATACTAATTACAAAGTAACTCAATTTTTAACTGGTCATGGTGACTTTAAAAGCTACTTGAACAAACTTAATTTAGTTCCGTCATCTTCCTGTGATTGTGATATTGGTGGTGAGGAGGATGTGGAACATGTACTCCTTCAGTGTTCCAAGTTTGATAGACAACGAAACATCCTAAGACTGGCTTTCAAGGGACTTTACATAAATTGGCCTCCTAATCTTCACCAAGTTCTGTGAATTTCTTGTAAATGTTTGTAATCCTAATGTGTAGTTATGTGTGATTAACACTTACTTCTGTGAGCCCCGTGTGACACTTTGTGGTGCACGGGGATTTTATAATTGTTTTCAATAAAAAAATATATATAATTCACGCAATAACTCGTTTCATCTTCAGTATCTCTGATATTCTTAAGTCCTCTAGTTGGCGTGATGTGGGAGCTTGGAGACAAGTTGTCAGCTTAGGGGTCGTCTTCGTCACTTGACCATGGCTCAAAATTACGCGGTCCATTGCCAATAGCCTTCATGTCCCTTTATAGTACGACGTAAATGAACACTCGCTCATTCTGATGTTTTCTTCTGTCCTACAGTCAAAAGCTTTTTCCATTTTACATCATTTAACAATAGCTCCGAATAGCATCGAAATCAATTTTTGATGCAACAAAGTTTTTTGAAGTAGAGATGCAATAATAATTTATTTTCTTTGCTGGACATAGAAAGATTGAAATCTTTCTAGCCATTGTTATGCTATTCAAATATTTTTGCCAACAAAGCAAAAAAAAAAAAAAAAAATCAACAATTTATTTGCTAATTTAATCTACAGTAGCTCTGATCCACCTACCACTCTTGTAAATAAAGAATATGTACCTCAAAAAGAAGTTAATTTAATTACTATCTTTGTAAGTAAAAAAAAACTATGTAGTATAAAAGGCTCAAAAGAAAAAATAACTTATTTTTCTGCCTCAAATTGCGACATAGAATAACAGCTTAATAGTGTAGTTTTTAATTTTATAAATATGATTACTAATACAACAGAAGAAAAAAATTATAAATTAATCAAATTTTTAAGACAGACATACAGTTTTCTTGATGAATATATTCGTATAAGTACAAAATTGTAAATGGTACACATAAACAAATTCCTATAGAAAGGTATTGTGTAAAAACAATTGTAAGATGAGAAAAAGATAATTCATTGAAATTTACATCCAAAATGAAAAGTTTGCTATGAAAACAGCAAATTAAGTGTTCCATCTACTTACAGTTACTATTTTTTTTGTGGGATATGGAGTAACAATAGCTATTTTGTCCCCTTTCATCTACTTAAAGCCTTTCTTAGGAAATAACAGAGTAAAATTGTTTAGAGATAAATTTACTTATTAAAACAGTGTTGTCCGTTATTAATCTATAATATTTTTTCTTTAATTAGTTCTCACTCGATCTAAATCTCATCTAAAATTTTATAATATTCTGATTATTGTCTTAACTATGTATATTTTTTTTTTGGTAGAAAAGCACAAGATGTGTGATTTAGTAATAGTAAAGGATATAAAAGAAATCATATAGATTTTTTTTAAAAGTCAATTCCTACTTCGGTGAAAAAAGCAAAATTTTACTTTAATTACTTTTTATTAAATAATTAGAATAAAAAAACATGTATACACATATGACAGAATCACAATATTAAGTGGCAAAATAGAAAACAATTTTCCTTTCTATATATGGTGTTGGACTATTATTTTTGTTTGGTACTATTTATTCATCAATTAAATTTAATTTTTCCAATAAAAAGTAAAGTAAAAAGAAATCACATTCTCAGAAATTAGGTCATCCCATGTGGGATTCGAACCCACAACTTTTGGATTAGAAGTCCAACGCGATATCCATTGCACTACAAAGACACAACGAACAATTTTCATTTTTACACATTGTGTTGGACTATAATATTATTTTTGTTTGTTGCTATTTATTTATTAATTAATGAAATAAAATTGGAAAAAAAAAACTGTTTTCACATTAAGTGAACACACACACAACAAGTTTAAGAAAATGTATTTGAACTTGAATGGATGAATAGAAAGTATTTTACTAACGAGCAATATATATATATCGGGAGAGTGTGAACTAATAGTAGGAATTGAAAAACACTATTGGGTTGAAAACTCCATAAATGACAACTCTATGATTGAACGTTAGAGTTTTCTAAAAACCTGTTGCGTACATCGATCGATCGTTTATTGACAGACCCAGAAGCAACACAAGAGTTATTGATAACCATCATTTCTCCTCAAATGATGTTTCAACTTTCCAACTATAAGCAATTGCAGTTATTATCAGATCATGTTTTTTTTTATAAATGCTAAAGGATATTTTATTTTTTTTCCTGCAAAGAAATTTTTCAAATGTATCTTGAAACTTTAATAGTGGAGTGATATTAACATAGGACTATAAAGCAGAGCACGAGAGATATTGGTGACAGACCTCGTAATTTTCAATTTCGGTTAAGTGACACCTGATCTGAGAGAAGCATTTCTGTCCTTAAAAGTGTAGAGACTGAAATGAAACTTACCATGGAAAATGAACAGCTTAACAGTTTGATGCTGCTATACTCTCAAAATGATATTACCATAGAAATTGATTACAATTATGTTATTAATGATTTTGCAATGATCAAAGAAAACCTTTGTTGTTACAGTACAATGACAGTGATTCAACAAAGAATAAGGATGAATAAAAGTAAAAGATAGTAGAGTGATAAAAAGATGAGAATAAACAAGTTGAAAACAGTTCATACAATATATATATACTGTAACTGCAAATAAATTCATTAATTTACTGTACTAATTCATAAAAGGGTGGGTGGGTTGTCTGTGATGTCGTAAGGTGAGATGTGAACAAGAGGGGTCAAACCGTACCACTATCCATTTCCTTACAGTTGGCAGTTCAAGATACGGCGGGTCCATAGGTAGTGAATAATGGAAAGACTCTCCAAACAGTAAAAACAAAGAAAAGAAAAATGAGAGTTGAGAGAAAATCCCTCCTCAACCAAAACTGGCAAGGTTAGAACTGAAGGTGCTCATGAAGTAGTGGAAAGGGTGGTGTAACAATTTGAAAATGCCTAGGGTGCCAGAGACATTAAAAACGGCCCTGTGGCCAACCTAATAGTGGGGAAACAATCCTAATTTGTCAAGCTTCAATACGGAAGTGCCAAATAAATAGGTTATCAAAGTATACCAAATAGTTGAAAGATCTGTTTACAGATGATTTATATTCAAGTGAGAGATAATCTGAATATTTCAAGTTTCCACTTAATGTGAAATAAACATTTTTTAAATGTATACTAAAGTGAAAAACGTAGGTCTCAAAAATAACCAATAAAATGCACCAAATTTTAATGAATATTTTAATTATTATTTTCTTCATAATAATAAAGGAATCATCAGAAAAACTAATATTTTAATCTTCAGTAGTAACCAGAACATAGTTATTCTAAATCTTCCTCCAATGTCAGGAAATGCTTTTACCTAAAAAACTTTGTAGTACAAATAAACAATCACTAGACAATAAATATTTTTCTTGGTTTTAATTACACTGATACAGCACTATGGAATAAACCACAGCATTACTTAAAAATAAGTTTGTTAAGCTGTGTATAAGTCATCAAAATAACTCATTTTTCTGCACATTGTTATCACTTGAAATATTCTACAGATAAAAAGGGAATTTTTTCTACATTTGTAGTTATTTTTCTCCAAAACTTTTTTAAAAATCAGACACTATGATAAAGTATGCATTAGTACACTAAAAAAATTACGCATTTTGAAAAATTTCCCTTATATCAAAAAGGTTTTGTTCACTTAATTACAAAATTTACTAACACCATTTTAATTAATGCAGTATTTTTGTAATAGCAGTTATCAGGAGGTTATGCGTAAATATTTTTGGTACACGGTTACCTAAAAATAAATACACATAGAAGAGAGCTAATAAAATGAGTTCTACACTAGAAATATACTTTTTATCACATAAATTAATAATTCTACATTTAAAAAGTTATTTTCTCTATGAACCATATTTGTTCCTTTGATAAAATAAAAATTTAAACAAATTCAAATAAATAAACAAAAACAATTTATTACTTTCAAAAAATACAGTTGGAATATAAACATACAATTTCCCATCTGGAATTAAATATCTGAATACTTGATATGTGAATTATATAAGAGATCATATATCCCATGAATATTATTTCATTCATATAAGTTTTAAAATTTCATGCATAACTTATATGTAATTTCATACAAATAAAATACCCTACAAATAATTTAGTATACTCAGTAATGAATCAAATTTTCTATACTAATAACTAAATATCTTGTTAACACTTAAGAAAAAATGCTTAGAGAAGAGAGAAGCAACTTAACTTGCTAAGCACAAACTGAATGTAATAATTGTGTGAGAACAGATATTTTCCAGTTAAAATAAAATTTCACAACTGAATTAAATTTACGTAATATCATTCTGAACACTCACATATACTTTTCAAAAATTTCATTAAATCAGCAATCAAAATAAATTTTAAAATGTTATTAATAATTCATAAGAAAAATGGCTATTTGTGTTAGAATTTTAAAATCTTACTCAAAATCTTAGTCAATTTGATTTTTAAAAACATTTTACACAAGTGAAATACATGGAATTCAATGCAGAGTATGTTTTTACTTTATCACTATAAACACATAAAAATAAATACATTAGAGATCATATCAAAATCTCATAGCAATAAAAGCATATATGAGAGACAACATAAAATATATTTTAAAATACTAATTGTTACCACATATTAAAAAATTATTTAATATTCAAAAATAATTTTGATTACATTTTTGCACATTTTATCAGAATAAAAAGTAAAACAGAAACTAGGAGCACAGTTAAAATAAATAATATACATATAATAGAAAATAAAAATATCTTAACAGATATTTAAGTACAAAATTTGAGCAGTGTTTACTTTAGGTACACTCACTATGTCTTAATGCAACTAGAAATTTTATTAAATTTTTAATCTTATTTTATAAAAAATTTACAGATAAAGAAATTTTTTACAGAATACTTTTGCTGTCAAAATAATATGAGAGTTTTAAGTTTATGACCAAAAACAAAATTCTTTCATCATATGAATTATAATGCATGAAAATGTGATAAAAGCATGAACTATTTTTGTAACTTTCAGTGTTTAAATTTTGATAATTCTATGTCAAACTTTAAGAGCCACATTAAACTTTTTTTTTTCAAAATACAAAACGAAAATCTTAACTTAATATTGTTTCTATATACTTGTTGATTACTTTTGTAATTAACACAGAGTATATATATATACAAAAAAACTATCCAGGTGGCGCCACTAATTTTTGCATCTGGCTTTATCAACTTAACACGTCATTTTTAACGATCATTTAGCGTATTGTTCTCGTACGTACAGTTTTTTCCCGCTCTCCGGTTATTTGCATTTTTTTCATGTAAGTGTTTGCTTCATTATTCCTTTTCAAAATTATTTTTATTTGTATTTTGTTAGGATTCATTTCCTTTCATATTTTCTATTATTTTTATTTTATTTTCTTTTGGTTGCAAATTACACGTGGTTGGTTTTAAACCTAACTTTTCAATATTGGTATATTTTTCTGTTATGTATAAAAATTCTGCTGAACAGGGGAAGGTAGGATCCATAAAATATATTTAACCATAATTTTGCTGGTCCTAATTCAGCAACAGCTTTAGAAATCATAACAGGTCTTCATTTTAGTCTATTGACTCTTTTGGCTTCTTACATTTTAAAGTTCTAATTCTGTTCCATGTTATACATACGCTTAGTTAATTCTTCTATAATAGACTCTTCCCTTATTTTTAAAGTGTGTTTCTTTAAATCTGGTTTGAATCTTCTAGCTTTGTTAGTGATATTATTTTGTATTATCAATTTTATTATGCCATGTATTTCTTTCATTTTATGTTACTATATATATATATATATATAGACATAGATGATATGCATAGATTGATTCATCAGACAATTGACAAATTTGATTTCCAAGAAACTAAATTGAAGAAAATCGAGTGTACTCATTTCTGCTAGAACTACTAAAAATTTTCTTATACATGTAAAATGCTACCATAATAGTTACAGTTATCATTAAAGCTACACAAAAATACAGCACCACAGAGTTTAGCTTAGGCTTGACAACATACGAACTACTTCTGAAGCACATATTATATTCACTATCAGTGATGCACGACATAGAGCAAAGTTGAGCAACTTGACAATCATTATCACAGTCAACAGATTTCTTTCCAACAGTCAGAAATGTAAAAAACAAATCAAATGCTGTTTCATTCTGTTTTAATTCTTCATATACTTTAACAAGAGATTCAGTTGACAGATCTGGAACTCCATAAAAATTAGTGAAAGTATACAACAGTTCATATAAATTTTTTGGATCCTAGAAATTAAAAAAAAAAGCAAATATATATGTACACTAATAAAGAGAGAAAGATGAAAAATTACAATAGCAAAAAGTAAATTCTACTGTCAATTAATTAAAAAAATTGTATTGAAAAATTCTTAAATCAAAACTAATTTTTACTATTATTGGCGCATTTAATTTAATTTCTTCTTGCAAAATATTTTCCCATTCCAATAGCATAATAAGCATAAACATTACATACATTTAAAAAACAAAAATTTTGAATAATAATAGATGCAAAGCACTAATGTTTTGTTCTGTCATCACTGATAAAATATACAGGGTGATTCATAAACAAGTATACAGTTTTGATGCACTATAAATCAAGAACAATGTAAGACATTGAATGTAACCTGCAACAGAATTGTATGGAACAATTTTAAGTTTCGTTAGAGTCAGTAACAGATATTCCATGCACGAACCCTTAGTCACATGTCTCACATCAAGCCAGTAATTCCTTTCTGCCAAAATGTGCATTTAGGTATCAACTCCACTGATAGCTGCTATGATACGCTGTTTCAGCTGTTTGTGCAAAAGTAAATTACTTTTGTACAAACAGTTCATAGTTTTAAGTTTTTCATATCATTGTTAGATAGATTTTTCAGTTGGAGGTTCTTTTCTGAATTGTGATAAAAAATGATGTGGCACAGCAGTTGTGGATTTTATTTTGCTAAATTCAAGAACACCCAAAACTTCTCCCACTGTACTCACTGCCATTTCAACTGATAAGCCTACTATTGCTTATATCACTTCTGTCAGGGCTAAATACAAACTTTAAAAGTACATTTACCCTATGGTTTAATGATGTTGTGCCTGTATTTGACTATTACTATTTTTATAGCACTGGAAAGTGTATGCTTCTTTATGTGTAAAGAAATCCTATTTTTTTATAATTCAACTAATTCAATTTGAATTTTTAAGAAAATCAGTGTGACTGAAAGGAAAACTATATATTGTTTTTCAAATAATTTTCCTTTTAACTAACTCTTTAAAGAAGTATTTTCTTATGCAAAAGTTAAAAGGAAATGAAGATTTATATAGTTCAAGTTAATGTTCTTTTAAAACAAGTTTATTGACAATGGACCTCATAATTAAGAACTACAGTGATGACAAGGACAATATCCAAGACATAATGACTACCCCTAATTTCTACAGTGGATGAAGAGATGACTAAGAAGCTAAATTCAATTTAATATGTAGAATTTTCAATATCATTCCTTATAAAATAACTTAAGTAAAAATACTTGAACTTGATTATAACTTGCATTGAACATCAACCATAAAGTTCAGGATCCTAATCACTGAATTATAGCAATCTTCAGAAAAATAAAGAAAATGTTTATGAGATTGTTTACAATGAACAAAACCTGAATTTGCAAGACACTACTAAATGAAAATCAAATGCAGCCAGTTTCACAAAATACTATCAAGTTCACTTTTTAAAAAAATTAATATGGAATTAAATAAGAAAAACTTGCAGCAAGTTAAGACAATATCTTAACTTACTGAACCAAACAAAATGCATTTTAAAATAATAGTAAATATACAGTAAAATCTGGCGTATAGCATGCACCTATACTTTCAAGCTGCATTTTTTTAGTTTTTAGATATATTCACCATATAATAAGCACCTTTCTTATGAAGAAACATGAAATGTACGTGTGTAATACTCTAACCTTTTGAGGTAATTTATTTGAAGTATCATCCTAGGATTTAAAAAAAAATAGTGTATTTCTAAAAATACAATCTTTAAATGCAAGGAAAGAGAGTGAGGGAGATCAAATCAGCATCATGGTGTAGGGTTCTCCCATGCATTTCTATAAACATTGATTCCTCCTTCCCTTTTATGTGATGTACAATGCAGAATTTTATTTTGAAAGAAATCAGAATGTGCCTGAGACTTATTATGTGATCTGTAGCATATTCAATATAATTCATAGAGTTCCTTTCAGTACTAAGTATGGATCCTGAGAAACAAAGCAAACATAGTGCCGGTTTCAAAATAAAAGTGATTCAATTTGCAAAAGAAAATGAAAATTGTATTGCAGCAAGAATGTTTGATGCTGGTGAAAGCTCCATATTTAAGTGGAAGAAAAATTAAGCAGTAAACATTAATATGCTAAGAAATAAATGTGTTTTACTGTGCAAAAATGTGTGCAAACTGGGTCCCTAGAAAATCCCCAAAATGGATTAATTGTCATAAGAAACAGTGTATGCTTATTCACATCAAAGAGGGCAAAAAAAAGGGGAAAAAATTTAAAGCAACTTTTAGTTGGTGTACTTGATATATGGAATAGAATAATTTAGATCTACGAGAAAAAACAAAAGATTCACACATGCCTCCTACAGATTTGGACAACAAATTTATAAGTTTCCAGAAATATGTCATTATAGACATATTTCTTGTACACAATATTAACACACACACAGAGTAAATGACTTTTAATATATATTACCTCAGATACTTTCTTCATACTATGGCTTTAGTCAAATTCAAATAATATTGATCATAATCCAATAACTTTGAATCATATGAGAAAAATGTATTAAACGCACAGATGGATTCACAGGAAGAGTAATATTATTATCTTTATTTGTATGCCATGGAGTCACAGAGGGTGCAAGAATAGATGAGCCTTTAAAAGTTCCTAAGGGGAAAAAAATCAACTCCAAATTACAGATTAAATACATAAAACTAATACAAATTTTAGTTTCTACAGTGAGTTTATGTAACCATAATTAAATATTTTTCATATTTTTGCAAACGTACAATTTTTCTTAAACAGCAATATTAATGGCAAAGTTAACATACAAAAATTGTTAAAATAAACAAATAATTTCAATTACAAATATTTTTACACAAGATATTCGATTCAAAAATGAACAATGCAGAAACAAAATAATTAATTCAAATTTAATGGAGATCGTTTGAATATTTAATTCTATTTCATTGATGCTTGATTAATTTTACAAAGTGAATTAAACTTGGATGGTACAAAACAGAAAAAAAAAAACACCCAATCTAAGAAAATATAGAAATAAATAATAAGAGTTTACACTAGCACTAAGAGCTTCAGTACACAGAAATTCCAGTTAAGTTGCAGCAGTTCCTTTATCTCATTCAACCCTTCTGATTCAATAGTTTTATCTAAATTGGATCAGACTAGTAAAGTTGAGAAAAATTGAAATTTTTTAGAAGACAATCTTGAATTCTTTTTTTAGAGATAATGTGGGGATCAGTAGATTAACACTTTTATTCTTCAAGATAATGATGAAGTATGGTTTTATTGAAAGCTATACAAAAATATTAAGGAGAATCATATTCTGATAGTATTAAATTAATCATACTAGGGGAGAAAAAAATCACTAAAAAAAATAAAATTAAAGGAAATAATTTAAAAAAAATTAAATTTTAAATTTAACTAGATTAAACAGTTACAAACAAAACTTCCATCAATATTTTAATGAAGAAACTAAGTATAATAATAAAATTCAGTTTTAGAAATCACAGTATAATAATAAAATTCAGTTTTTAGAAAATCACAATTCCCTAATGGAAAAAGTATTCCGGGCACACACCTTCCCCCACCTGTTTCATAAATATTCATTTCAAAATTTCCAAAATAGACATTTTCCTCTACATTTCATGCTAAAATATATATTAATGTTAATGAATATTTTACCTGTATCATACTGGAAAATTTGAAACATATCCAAGTGAACGTGTCCATAAAATTGCCCAGTGATAATTGGAGAATACTTCAATAATATTTTTGTGAATGATTCTGCATGTTGATGATGCATCGTTGGGCTGGTTTCCCCTCCTTTGTAAGCTCTGTTATAATATCCTGGAGGAACATGACCAATAATATAAACCTATAAAATGAAATGAAAAAAAAAAATGTCCTTGATAAAGAATAGAACAGTTTTTAAAATATTTTTCAAAACAGATTGAAGAGCCCTAACTTCCTTCACATAGTAAAATCATGCCTTGCAAAGAAAGAAAAAAAATTAAAATAAAATAAAATATAAATATATACAAATTAATTTTAGCAGAATAAAATTTTCTGAATGTCTTAAAAATCTGATGAACACTTTTTTTCATACAACATTGAAAATTTTGAAGTCATATCTGAGATAATAACATGAAAAATAAATTTATGAGTAACAGTTAAACATTGACTGGTTAATTCAGGATATCAGATCTTATTATTTAAAAATTTCAAAGCCCAGTGGCTGAGTGGTAGCACATGGCACTTCCAAGCCGCAGGTCCGCGTTTCAAATCTCGGGCTGGGCAAGGTCAACTCAGCCTTCAATCCCTTCAGTGGGTCGATAAATGAGCATCAGGCTTGCTTAGGAACTAAACACTGGAGGTTTCAAGTCAGACTGACCATCTGACCACAACATCTGATCATGCACCTCAGTGCACAAGATCACATACACTGAGATGGGCACAGTGGGCTATTGTGCCACTGAGTTTAATTTATTAAAAATGTTCATAATTTTAATTTTCAAAAACTTATAATATAAGTTAAAATTTTAAAATTGTTCTTCCTAGTAAGAGAAAACATTACAAAGATGTGCTAAAATTCAGAATTTAAAATATACCATTTAAATAATTTTTTTCTGTGATTTGGAGTACCAAATTGGCACTTTTTTGCTACAGTGACCATGAAGCTAAATATAGCAAAACACAGAATCCCATCAAATTCTAGCTCAAATCAGTAGCTAATATTAAAAATAAGTAGAATTGTTTTCAAATATCATCTCAGATACCAGTTTTTAACATTATGAATAGGTTTCTATTTTTAAATATCACCAATCTGTAAACAGTGATTAATTTGAATTTGCAATATTTGCTTTTTGTTTGTACTGTTATTTTATTGTTTATAAAAACTATGAAACTAAACATGTAAGAAATACACCAAATTAAAACTAATTTATAAGTAGATAAAGTTGATGAATTCTTATTATAATTTGAGTTTTTTTATCATGAGTAGTCATGTCATTTATATCAGATAATAATGCCAATGTTCATGTTGGTGACACAACTTGGAAAAGTAGTTGACATACCCATGACCCCATAACTGATATGTACAACAAATTAACTTTGTTGGAAAAAAACTTAAATCTAAAACCTTTAGCTATAAAAAATTTAAATCGAAATATTCTTCAATTATTCATAATGTTCAATTTCTTAAAATTTTTTGTCTTTCCAAATGATGATCATAAGCACAAATCAATTACAATTATAATTAAGCCTACAAGTAAGGTATAAGGGTAGCAACAACCTTTTCAACATATAACATTATGGAGTATAAATTTTGCATATGAAATAAAAAAACATTTATATATTTTAAAAATACTCTGTAATATGTGGCAAAAAGTAATAAGATAACATTAAAAATTTGTCGATTCTACATGTGCATGCTTAAAACCTTAACACACGCTTAAATACTTATACTTGAAATTTGTGTAATTTATTTATAATTTACCCAAAACATGATTAAAAAAGCTCTAACAAAGGACAAACAAAAGTGCAAAATGTCAAAAAACTTGATTAATAAATAAGTATCTTATAAATAAGTTACACTTCAGTAAAGAATTCCCAAAAATCTCAAATTATCTAAACTATTTTACTAGGATCACACATACAATATAAATAAATTCTAATACTAAATAATCACATTTTAACAGAGGAAAAGAGAAGGAAAGAATTTTAATATGTAAAAAAAACATGAAATGTTATGTAAATTCCTGAAGGATTAAAGGTGATTTATTAATTACTTCACTGTCAATAATCTAATGAATCAAAAATACAGACATAAAATAAATTCTTTATTTGAAAAGTTCTTTACTTTTAGAATTTCTTGAAAATATAATAGAGTTTTAACAAAATTCTACACCACAGGGAGAAAAAAAATTATACCTTTTCTAAAGATTGAGAAGAATTTTTTAAAACTGCCTCCAACCACTGAAATTGATTTCCAGGATCAGGTACATCTGAAGTAAGGTTATTTGGAATGTACCATAGAATTGTATTTACACTTATTATTCGAAGTCCTGGTTTCACTAATCGACTGAAATACCCACCTTGGGAAAAAAAGTACATGTATGACAAAGTAGAAATGTTAATTTTTTAAATGTTTATTTAAAAATAATAAACATTACTAGAACTACAATAAATGAATAATATAGTAACACAAACACACAAAAGTAATGAAGTATGTTAAAATAATACAACTTAAATTTCAAAGTAGAATAGAACAAAAATATGCAAACAAATAATTTTTATAAAAAATAAAAACATTTACAAAAACTTTCACAGACTAAGAATAAAAATCAATAATTAAAAATATTTCTTTTCTATATATATATATATATATATAAAAAATTAAAAAAAAAAAAAAAACTAGCTTCTTTTGATTGAATGCATTACATTCCAGAATAATATACATTTTATTTGGCTCTCATTTTTAAAAGTAATGATTCACCAATGCAGACTTGCATATCCCTTTCAATAGAGTTCTTCTTTGGGTAAGGTCACAGGTTTTTTTGTTTTAGTTTTATAGAACAGAGCTTTGCTTATATTGAGCACTTCTCATAAAGATCAAAACTAATTGTAAAAAAATAACTTTCTTAATGGGTGATGAGGGAAAGAGAAGTCCCAGATTGTGTTCCTGCAACATCAGTCCATGTTTAGCATTCATGCTTCCAGTAGCACACCTATGGTAGTCTAGTGGCTATAATCAAGAACTCCTGGCAGGAGAACTTGAGTCCTGGTACCACTGAAAATGCACCATGTGGAGGAAGCCAATGCACACTAAATTTGTAAAGGTTTAATGTCCTCCTGTAGGTGTGGTATTTAGGAGAGGGGATGCCAGCTCAGGTATCATCCTCCTCACTTGACCGATGTCCATTGCCAATAGCCCTCGTGTTGCTGTATGCTGCAGTGTTAATGTTACTCTCATTCTTACTCCAGCATTTTAACATAACTTGTTTTTACACAATTTCCAAACTTAGTGTTCATACATATTGTTTATTTTTTGTGCAAAGTTTGATAACTTTTGAAAAATTGTTCCCGAAGAAAAAGCCACAAGACAACAAAAATAGAAAAATACTTGTAGAAGTGAAATGTAAAATCATTGAAAAGTGAGAACAAGGCGAGAGTGTGCCTGACATAGCAGTTGTATACAACTGGTCTACATCAACGATTGGAGTTATCCTCAAGAGAAAGAACATATTAAAAGAGATGTATGGTTTAAAAAGAATAATAATAAGATCATCACAATGATTATGTTCTTGATAATGTAGAAAGGATGCTTCTTATACAGATGAATGAAAAGTATTTTCATAACAAGAATATTAACAAGAACATCCCTTGTGAGAAGGTGAAAGTGATTTTGCATACATCATCCAGAAGACACCACAATTATCAATATTTAAAGAAATATTTAAGGGAAGATACGAGTGGTATGAGAATAAGAAGAATTGGCATCCATAATGTTGTAAGGCTTGGTGAAGTAGAAGCTCTGACTTAATGGCAATAGAGAATTTCATATGAACTTCAAAAAGCTTGTACAAAATCCCACAACAGGTTTCTAATTTAAAAAAAATGCTAAGTCAAGAGCATAGGACAATACATTATTCAGCCACAAGTCAATGAAAGACCATTTCACACTTCTATTGTTGCCAATATAAACAGATAACACATGGGCTGAAAAGTCCCGGGCCTAACACATAAATGGCGCTAGTTTTATTGCAGTCACCTTTTTTTCAGTTAATACTAACCTTCAAAAGACAGCTGTTATAATAAATTTCATGATATTCTATTCATTAGTTTGTGAGTTATTGTGCTAAGAGTGACACTACTTTTGTTATTTTCAGAACAATGGATCAAAAACAATTTCGTGTTTTAATTTTACACTGCTTCTTGATGGGGAAAAAAAACTGTTCAAGCGAAGCAATGGCTTGAAAAGTGTTATGGGGACTCCGCTCCATCAGAAACAACAATAAAACGTTGGTTTGCTGACTTCAAACGTGGTCGTGAGACACCGATGATGCAGAACGAAGTGGACGTCCAAATGAGGCGGTAACACCAGAAAACATAAAAAAAATCCACAAAATCTTTTTGAATGATCGAAAAGTGAAGTTGCGCGAGTTAGCTGACATCGTAAAGATATCAAAAGAACGTGTTCGCTTTATATTGCATGAGCATTTGACTATGAGAAAGCTCTGTTCAAAGTGGGTGCCGCGTTTGCTCACTGTTGACCAAAACGAGAACGTGTTGATGATTCTGAGCAGTGTTTGGCCATGTTTAAACGCAACAAACTGGAATTTTTGCATCGATATGTGACAATGGATGAAACATGGATTCATCACTTCACTCCGGAATCAAAACGATCGTCATCTGAGTGGACAGCAACTGGTGAACCTCGTCCAAAGCGCCCGAAAGCACAACAATCGGCTGGAAAGGTTATGGCCTCGGTATTTTGGGATGTGCATGGTGCAATATTCATCGACTATCTGAGAAAGGAAATACCATCAACAGTGAATATTATATAGTATTATTGGAGCGTTTGAAGGCCAAACAAATTGCAAAGAAATGACCGCATATGGCAAAGAAAATTTTTTTTGTTTCATCAAGACACGCAACGTGTCACAAGTCAATCAAAACAATGGCAAAATACATGAATTGAACTTCGAATTGCTCCCACATCCACG